>JALPCB010000094.1:0-70586 GCA_026538395.1 Cryptococcus sp. GC_Crypt_3
CTGTATGCTACTCCCCTGTGTGTCCCTCCACCTCAATCTAATCCCCTTTCTGCACCCTTTGTCTCTCTGTCCTATCATCCTACTGCCTGTTTCGCTCGCTTTCTTGTACCCTTTGTCCCACCGAGCTGTTGTCCCAGCTGCAATATCAGTCTAGAACTGTACCCTTTATCACACCAAATCACTATAATTTCTGGAAAAGGACCCTGGTGGGACATACCCTTTGTCCTGGCCGCTTGGGGGTTAGTGCTTTCTAGAAAGTGGTCATCTTATTACGATTCGGCGGGCATGGCGGATCTAGCACCAGTGACGCGCTTAGATCGTTCGGCTGGTCGTCGTTCATTCGCGTATTTGATGCTTATCATTCTATATGTACTGCTCTGCCTTTCGCCCAGTGATACTCCCAGGTGATCTCGCCATCTACCACGAGCTTAAACAACAACCTGTACCCGCCATTGGACGTATCGAATTCGAAGATACCAAATTTACTTATCCCGTCCCAGTGTGTGTGTATTGGTATGTCGGTTGGCGGATGCGCCTTATACTCTCGAGCCCAGGGCTGGTGAAAGAACGATAGCGGAGATGTCGAGAACTCTATAACAGCGGAAGTGTACGGATAAACAGACGTGGCTGGCGGCGGGAGGAGGGTCGTCGCATGTTCATGCCGGTCTCCTGAGATCACGATAGCGCCCCCAGCATCCCACAAGAGTGACAGAATCTCCTCTCTCTCGTCGAGATAACCCTGACATCAGCTTCGTCACTTCAGAATGACTCACTGCCCAGCTGTCCAACTCGTCGCCCCCTTCCGACCAGTTCCGCGTCATGGGAGTGCCGGAAACCACCACCAATAGTCGCTCATCCTTTTCTTGCTCTACCCAATCCTTGAAGTGCTGCTTCTGCTCCACGCCGAGCATTGTCTGGGGGCCGAAACCGGCGGTCGAATTGGCGCCCAGCCGTTCTGGCTGAGGAGAGCGGAAAGACCTGTTGTCGAGCACGTAGAACGCAACCTGACCGATGTTGAACGAGAAGTAGGTTGCCTTAGAGGGTGGATTGACGCTTTGCTGGTAATTTCGAAAAGGATCCAGTGCGTCTTCGAACAGCTGAGCATTCTCCAATGATGGGGCAAAGTCGTTGACGATTTCGTGGTCGTCAAACATATGCACCCACGGGACTGACCGCAGCAGGGGTGTCCATGACGGACTCGCGTATGTCTGACGGTACAATTCGCGGAAATGATCAATCGTGTAGTCTGCTATCGGCGCAGGGAGGTCCGAGTCTGCCTTGAGCGCATCCCGCCTACGAAGAACCTACAGATGAAGTCGCCCAAGAAGAGCACCGCCTCTGGCTTGCTTGTCATTGTACGTATGACCCTGTCCATATGTGAGAGTCCGGGGATAGCCAGAGGGTGTTGGATCGGATTGTACGGCCACCCGGGCTTCTGGCAGCTAGTGCTGAGCAGTGAGAAGGATGATAGGTGTTCATCCTGAGTCTGGAACGTTCCGCCGAGTCCATTTGTCGTCGAGTATTGGTACGCGGTACTGACACGAAGGTTTTCGAGACGTACGGGAATAGTATAATCGGTGGTGAGCTCGGCGGCCAGCAGCGTGACCTCGATAGGTGCGACGTCATCTGCCCAGTAGGTGAGATTGACCTGCTCTGTTGTCCTCAGCAACAAGCTGGCAGAAGTGGAGCCGACCCAGCCCGTGCGAGCAAAGCCAACATCAGATGCCGCGTACAAGTAATGAGCGCGGTATAGGAAATCGAGGCAGAAGAGCGGTGCGAGCAGAGTCGCCGCAAGACCGATCAGTGAGGCGATGGAAGACCGCTGACTAGGCAGTCCTACAACCAAGGCAAAAATTACGCCGAGGCTCGACTTCCTGCTGTCACTGCTGCTTTTCCACAAAGCGATAAAACTGACGAGGTAGATTGCCGAGGCGGTGAATATCGTGGATAGATACCGGTAGCCTATTGGAAGCTGGTACACCGTTCGTCAGCACCCGAAACGCACGAACGTGACCTACCAGCCGCAGGAAGATAAACGAGTACCACTTCACCGTCAAGTTGGCGGTGATGCAAGCAGCGTGCAGCGCGACACGGAGCATGCTGACTATCGTATGCGACAGTCTCGACAAATCTCTTCGAGGTATATATCCCGCGAAGGGTGTCTGGAACCGCAGAGCCCAGTTCCATTATTTCCGAGTCACAAAGAGATTTCGCACGTGCAGATCCTCATCGCATTTCGGACTTCCGAACTCGGCATATCAGTCGGGCCCTCGGTATCCCGTTTGGATACTGACGATCGCCACGCAAAACAGTCGCAACGTCTGAGCAACGTGGGCTGCCAAGCCTGTGGTACGCCGAGATCCGATTTATAGATCGTGAATATAGGCACAAGTGTGCCTCCGATCGTTTAATTGCATCCCACGTTTGTCTCACACGTTGGTCTCACACGCCGCACGTTGGTCTCGCATGAAACGGAAGCTTTTGCTTTTTACCGTCCGAAACCCGATCCGTGATTTTATGGCTCTCGGTACAGCATCCACTGCCGGCGGTATATATATGGCCGATACGATGGTGGGGGTTTCTTTTGTAGAACAGCACCGAACGCTATCCCTTCAAAATGGCCGACGCCGCTTACCGCCCAGAGTACGCCGAGGCAAACCAAGCCCCGCCGGTCGCTTACGTTCCCGGTCTCGAGGAGATCGACAACCCCAAGCGATCATGGGCGCAGACGATGTCGGTACTCATCTCCGGCGTGGCGCTGTTTTCGGACGGCTATAACATCCAAATCACTGGTTACACTAATACTGTCATGGCCAAGCTCTACCCAAAAGCACTTACAACGACCATGAAGACGCGTATCAGCAACTCGATATTGATCGGCGATATCTTCGGAGTGAGTCTGAAGTTGTGGTCAACGCTGACTGGCAGATGCTGCTCTTTGGCCTTTGCGCTGATCGGTGAGTCGTTGTGATGAATTCTTCTCTGACTGGACAGGCTCGGTCGTCGGTGGGGTATCGTCGGCTGTACCTTCTTCCTCGTGCTGGGAGTGACACTTGCTACCGCTGCACACGGGTCTACTCCCACCGGTATGTTGTGGATGATCGTCGTCGGCCGGGGAATAGCTGGTCTTGGAGCAGGCGGAGAGTACTCTGTGTGCACAACGTCGGCCGTCGAAGCGGCAAACGAAACTACCAGGTGAGGGTTGGAGAGAGATCAATCCACTCACCTATAGTCTCCGCCGCAAGCGCGGTTTGCTGGTCGCCGCTAGTACCAATGTCGCCATCATCTCAGGCTTCGTCGGTTCCGCCATCGTCTTTCTCATCGTCTTGGCCGCCTATGGAGGCAAGCCTCATGTCGGCGTCTGGCGTATCTGCTACGGTATCGGCATTGTTGTGAGTGACTCACCCGCATCATCCTCGTCGAGAAATCGCTGACGCTGCTCAGATGCCCCTGTCCATTTTCATCTTCCGGATGCGCATGGTCGATTCGACCTTGTATCGCAAGCATGCCATCCGCAGGAAGCGATTTCCATACTGGCTAGCGATCAAGCGTTATTGGAAGCCTCTGCTAGGGTGCGTGTAAAACTGTCAATGCCCGCTGACCAGCCAGCTGCTCTCTCGTCTGGTTTCTTTACGACGCCGTCGTATACCCCTTCAATCTACTGGCACCTACCATTGCTGCCGGATTCAGCACCAACGAGACTCTGCTTGAGGCCAACGGCTGGGGAGCACTCGTCAACGCGTTTGCCCTGCCCGGTGCCTTCTTCGGAAGTAGGTCTTGTATTTGTGACTGAAGTTGATGTCCTCAGGCTTCTTGATCGATCGTCTCGGCCCACGTCAGACATACGCATTCGGCTTGATCATGGTCTCGATCTTCGGATTTGCGATCGGAGGTGAGTGTAACATTAGTAAGCGACCCTAATATCTGCAAGGCGCCATGGAGCCACTGCGAAACAACGGCACCGGGGCGTTTGCCGCCTTTGTCGTTCTCTTCGGTTTGTTCCAGTGCTTCCTATCCGTTGGTCCTGGCAACTGCAACTTCCTGATCTCATCAGAATCATTCCCGACTCCCATTCGGTGAGGAATCATCATGCGAGCTCAGCTGACTGTCAGTGGCCACTTTTTGGGCTTTGCTGCCGCCGTCGGCAAGGCGGGAGCCGCAGTCGGCACGCAGGTATTCCCGCTAATCCAGGCGCGCTTCTCCACAACCATTAAGGGCCAGCAAGCCATCTTCCTCGTAGGGTCCGGAGTATGCGTCGTCGGGGCGATCGTCTGCATGACCCTCGTGCCCAATCGCCGTGCGCAGCTTGAGGATGAGGACGTCGCCTTCCGCAACTACCTGGAGGCGAACGGATGGTGAGTGTCGCGGATAAAACCTGAGCTGATATCCAGGGATGTTTCGGAGATGGGTATCACGGCAGGAGAGTCCATCGAATCCCCCGAGGAGAAGAACAACAAGCTGTGATAGCGCGATACATGTGGTACCGCGCCTCTTATCATGCTACTGTACCCTTCTCCCGAGAGCGGTATATGGCTTTATAGAATATAGAATAACCAATAGTCACGGCTACGGCTGTAGTGATGCAGTAGCTTGAGGATCAACTCACAGCAATATCACTGGTTCACTTTTCTCACTGAAAACTTTAATACCGTCTTTCCTTTCCATATCGTGCTACGAGATCCAGTCGTTTGCTTGCGCTTTAGCCATCACTGGGGCGGCCATTCACAAGCTCGAATGCATTCATCGCGCGCCGCATGATCAACCCGCACCGAGCCGGATCTCCTTGTTCCTACTAACGATTCGTTCCTCCACCCCTCCATCTATCTCGTAGCGGGGCCGACGAAATAGTCTGACGGGAAGAACCGTATGACGGCAAGATTGAATCTGATAAGTGGATGAACAATCCTCTGTCAGGCGGTGTCCGGCGACTGTTAATCCTGAAAGAAAGTGGAGGTTCCACGCGTCGGAGATTCCGGATCAAGATGAACGCTTAGTGAGCCTTACTCGTTCTGTCCGAACCGCAGAGAGAGGCAAGATGTCTCCATCGCTCCTCACGCACCCGCTTGATAATCCCATGTCCACGTCGGCTTCGGCGCCCTGCATCGGTTGTCGAAGCCCGCTTGAAATTGTCCCTTAATCTCGACAAGCAGGCCCGCCTATAAGAGAAGACGACTTTCAATCAATTCACTGTTTTGGTGCTCGACAGCTACACAATGAGCTTCCTTCATCTTATACTCTTTGCGAGCTTGCTCTCACCCCTGGCCCTAGCTTGGGGCAGCGATTATCGAGGCGCTCTCTATGTCCTCTCGCAAACCACTCAGCAGGAGATCCTCGTGTCGGCGCTCTTCCAAAATGGTACCGCACAATTCTTCACAGCTGTACCCACAGGAGGCAAAGGTTCTGGTGCTAGAGGGCTCGACCCTCTCCAAGCTGCAGACGGGCTAGTCGTGAACGGTGACTACCTTTTTGCGGTCAACCCTGGGAGCAACGAGCTATCTATCTTCTCGATCGATCCGCATGAGTGAGTGTTACTCTTCTAGAAACTTGCTGACAATGATATTCAGGCCCTGGTCCCTGACCAAAGTCGGAAACAACACATATTCAGGAGGAGACTACCCTACTTCCGTCGGCGTCTCCCCGGACCTCTCGTCCGCCTGTGTCACAAACTCGGGTCAAATTAACAACATCCGCTGCTTCGTGCGTCATTCCTCCGTTCAGGTCAACGCCAGCGCGTGACTGACATGACGATCAGAGCCTCGGAGCTGGTGGTGCTGCTCTACTTTCAGATATGGACTTTCATCTGCAGCTTGGACAGAGTAATCCTCCAGTGCGTTGGTTGTTGCTACTTTTACTTCACAGACCAGATACTCATACTTGTTCAGGTCGGCCCACCCAAAACTCCTTCGGATGTGTCTTTCTCGAGCAACGGCCGGCAGCTTTACGTAACTGTCAAAGGTTCAGGAACGGAAAGTGCGGCGCCGGCCGGTCGTGTCGAAGTTTTTGCCGTGAATGGGCTCAATTTCACCCACCTCAACACCGCGTATGCAGGCTTTGGTCCGGGCGGTCTGCCCTTCTCGATCACTGTAAGCCATGTTATGTCAACATGGTCTAGTCCGAGCTGATGGACCGCAGCCTATCCCTGACTCGACCGGCCTACTACTCACTGATCCTGCCGGCGGAGTAGATATCATAAGCTTTGACAAGGAAGGCTCCGTGTCTCACAACGCCAGCATCGTGATACCCGGTCAGAGTGAGTTTTGCGTTGCAATACCTGCACACGACTTAGCTCACCGCATTCAGTGGCAAGCTGCTGGAGTGCCTACTCTGCTGTCGCCGTTCAGTACAGTGCGTTTATGGTTCAGTCCCTTTCATCATACTACAGCTGAAAATTATTTGATAGTCACTGCCGATATCGCCACTTCGACCTTGAGGTCTCTCACTATCGATCCCTCCAGTCTAGAAGGCTCGCTTCTGTCTGCCTACAACATAACTACGGCATCCAATGAGCCGGGGTCTCCTGTCGATCTTCGTGTCGCACACTTTTCCGATCAACAAGACTTCCTGTACTCTCTCGACAGTGCCGACCAAGTTGTGAGGGTCTTCTCTCTGACGCTCGGTGACACAACCAAGTGGAATCTCGTTCAGGCCTTTGAGTTAGGCGCCGCCTACAATCAGACGGGTGGAGCTGTCGGAAAGAGCATTGAGGGCATGGCTGTCTTCCTCAGACCCACAAAGTTGTAGTCCAACACGATTGAGACATATCAAGACCGAGAGATCCACTCCTCCAAGTAGGACATATAGTTTTGTGATGGCTGCATATGCATCTGCAACTGAAACAGAGAACATACGGCAGCTGTGCTAATGTGGGGACCTTGCCGTGTTACACCTAAATCGTCGGTCTAAGAAATTGCTATTCTTATTCCACATGTCAATATACATCAGTGTCAGCCTTGGTTGTGAATCAACAAGATGCGATACAATCATGCCCGCAAGGTCAGAATCAGCCTGGTATATGCGAGCGTGCTGCTTGCGTTCATCCTCGTCTTCTCGTGAGACCTAAAAAAGCTTTGACTGCCCCGGGAGATATCATACACCCAATGCCATTGATCGCGGTCCGGACTTGGCTCATCACGTTGACCAACCACCTAAACCCAAGCTCATGCGGAGATCATCCAATTAACTGTTCAGAACTGAGCGATGGTTCAGTGTGTGTTGTATCATCCCAAGTCGGACTGGCGTTTATTTGCCAATGGTCTAACATCCACTTCTCGGTCTTAACCGATACCTCCTACTGTACTCAGTTTCATCGTTTTGATCCGTCGAGACTCAATTTTGTTTCTAAGAAGCCTATTCCAGTCATACTGCGAGATACTCAAGTACGACGTCGCGACTGGATATTCTCAGCCAAGTCCGGGCAGTACTATTCCATTGCACCCCGTAGCCCGGACGGTGGAGAAACGCTCTTGCACGGTTTATCGCATCGCACGAAATACTTGCGGACTTTCCGTTGGCTGAGTGGAGGCGAGATAGTATGCTTGATAATTGGCGTTAAGACCGGAATATCCGTACACCTCCGGGCAATTGTTGACAAGGGTCATCGTTGCATCCGTGCTGGACAGGCATCGTACTGATCATCTCCGTACAGTGTCACAGCAAAACTGGCAGCGACACTTAAAAGAGAAGTCAGGTAGCGATGGTCATCTCGGAACACAACTTGACCTTGTGGCTACAAAGTTCATTTGCGCATTTCCTGAACAATGCTTAACGTGCTACTTCTCGGTACCGGCCTACTGGGCGGAGATCTTCTGTGAGCAAGCGTTGCTCACCTTGGCTAGTGGCTGATATCACAAGTCCAGCTTTGCCCTCATTGCGGCCAAAGCGTACAAAATCACGGTGATAGCACGTAACGAGCAAGTCCTCGCGGTACTCCAGATACATGATGTCAATTTCATCAAGGGGTCTCTCGCCGATCGCGAACTTCTCATTGCTACTGTCAAAGTCAACGATGTGAGCGACTTCTTCCTCGACAAGCGTCCCAGCTCAATTCTTGCCATGCAGATAATCATCAACGCCGCTTCGTCAGATCATGTCGAAGGAGCTAAAGCAATCATCGAAGGACTACATCATTCAGAAACGGGGCGCAAGCAAACTGTGATCCAATTCTCCGGGTGAGCTTAACGTCTCTCCTCGGCTTCAATGCCTCCGATCCGAGCTGAGACTTTGCTCAAAAGAGCTAAAATGTATGATCACCGCTACAATCCTTCTCGGCTCCCTGGTTTCATTTACGACGACAGTCGCCCAGGGGACATCGATGACCTCGACCCCGATTCGCCTCACCGCAACGTCGACCTCATATTTCGCCAAGCTAGTAAGACCGGCGTCGCAAATATCATCATTGCCATTCCCTCGACGATCTATGGAGGAGGCTCCTCGTAGGTTTTGCTTCCACTCATTTGTCGCATCCTGACAATGATCGCAGTCCATTTAAGACACGCTCGGCGCAGATTCCCGCGATGATTGAAGCTGCAATTAGTGTGAGCATACTGCAGCGGAAGTCAACAAACTCACAATCTTCAGAATGGTTACGCGTCGTATGAGAGTGAAGATCACCTGTTCACTGCGATCCACGTTGCGGATATTTCACGAGCCGTACTCGTTCTTCTAGTGAGCGAGATGGTCTCACGGCGAACGGCGAGGTGCTGATCCAACGTTCCAGAACAGCATAGCTGAGGGACGTATATCATTTGATGACAACCCCTACGTGAACGTTGCCAACGAATATCGACCCACTTGGGGTATTGTCGCCAAACGTATCGCCAGTCAGCTCCACAAACATGGTCTCATCTCCGCGCCAACAGCGATCGAGGACGAGAAGGACTATCACGGCAATTACAATTCCGCGGCTACGCGACTGAGGGCTCTCGGATGGCATGAGCGCTTTGGTCTACCTCAGGATCTGATCGATGGCATCGATTACGAGGTTGAGACCATGATTCGGCAGAAAGGCTTAATCCCATCCCCGGCCGAAGCTCCGATTGTCCTTGTAACGGGGAGCTCAGGTTTCGTCGGCAGTGCAATCGCTTTGCGCTTCCTTCGACATCCAGAAAGATTTACGGTGCGCTTGGCTCTCCGATCCCAATCCAAATTCGAAGACTGGGTTACTGCATACCCTGGATACCAAGACCGACTGCAATTCACTCATCTTACCAGCCTGACGGATCCCGAAGCCTATCGTGAAGCAACAAAGGGTGTCAAATACATTGCTCATGCTGCTTCGTGAGTTGAAGTCTTTTGATCTGTGTAATCCCAAGCTGATCGTCCGAGAAGACCGGATTCGAGGACATCTGGCGACAGGGTGAAGAACCTCCTTGACCCCGCCATCCAGGGGACTCTAGGTCTTCTCGAGGCAGCCAGACATGAGCCTTCCATCCGAAGCATTGTCTTCACCTCTTCGTATGTATTCACGCCTTTGATATACGCAGATCTCCATGTTAATTCAAGGTCAGTCTCGCCGCCTATGTGGACTTCAGTGATCCGAGGCACGACCCAGCGTATGGGGAGGGGGACCGAAACGAGACGACCTACGAGCAAGCTCTTGAGTTCCCCGAGGAGGGGTTGGGACCGTTCCTCGCATACGGTACGTCCATGGAATTCGATCTATGCTGACACCTCCAAATAGCTGCCTCCAAGGCGCTTGCAGACAAAGAGGCATATGAATGGGTGGAGTCCAATAAACCTCACTGGCGCTTGTTATCGTAGGTGGTCGCCTAATGTCATGCCACATCAGCTGACCAGAATGTAGAGTTGGACCGTGCTGGGTCACTGGGCCAACGGAGCAGCCTCGCTTGATCAACGTCACTGATCTCCGTACTACCAGTGGCGATGCTTACAAATCGCTCATCGATGTCGAGACAATTAATCCATTCCCAGTCCCAGTACGTACTTTCAACTTCGACCATACTTACCCATATTGACCGACTTACAGTGGTATACGGATGTGCGGGACGTTGCACGAGTGCATGTTGAAGCTGTTCTAAATCCCAAAGCCGCAGGTAAACGATACCTTCTTGGGGCAGGCGTGATGGACTACGATGCCGCTTCGCATCTGATCAAAGCAGCCTTCCCAGGGCAAGCTTCTCGGATTGGCAATGCCCCAGCAGATATGGACCCTCTTGCCTTTAAGGTGGATGGATCGCTCGCAGCAGGCGACTTTGACTTCGAATATATCCCGTGGGAGACGAGCATCGTCGACTGGGCAAGACAGGCACTCTCTTTGCCTTCTCCATAGGTCTGATTGATTCCTGCTTCAGTTCAGACGAAGCAGATGGCACGTGAATAGCTTTTAGATGCGAAGATTCTTGGTGTGATTACCAATAGCCGGGCTGCTTAGAGATCCGCTTGCTCTATTCAATACACTCGTTGGGCACTGTGAGCACTGGAATCTGTATGATGTTGTCGCCCGAGGTGGGTAAGGGGTAGTTGCCATGACTAGCTCATGTCATTTGGAGGCAGGATGGGAGAGAGAGGGAACTCATATGCTATGATCCATCAACTTTGAGTTCGACGACGGAGATCATGGCCCCATCTTTCAGCGGTGGATGAAGCTTGACCTCCAGTAACAGGCTACGTGGAGAGCACCCGACTGCTGTACTGTACCGGCAAACGAAGTCTAAAATGTGCAAAAGCCTCTTTATGGTCTCTCCCTATCGAATCACTGTTTCAAACACATGAAGGTGTCCAACTGGAGCTCTTTTTCTGCTGCCACTGTGCAAAGGGAATGCCATTGGCTGGCCCGCTTGGTCGGCTTTCGTGGTAGAACGCATCGAATCGGCAATTGTGGCCAAGTAGGTCTCTGAGTACAAGTTGAATGCAATGTGGCCCGCACACCATTGAGTATGGGAAGTGGTGGACACGCTTGATGCGGCCCTTCTGAGCGGGTGCGCTCAAAGGAAGGACTGGCTCGAAGTGGAGGTGGCCGAGTCTGTAGCCGAGGTGGAGTGAGAAAGAGGTGGAGGTGGTATCCGTGTAACATTACCCGACCGAACGAATGTATGTGTATATAAAGGCGTCTCAGCTCCTGCCGGAGTTGCATTCATCTACTACATCAAGTTCACCTCTAAGAACAATTCGGTCATGACAATGTCAATCGCAATCGTTGCCGGTGGAGGCAAGGTGAATGTCTTATGATCCCCAGGGGTCTGTCGCTGACTGTCCTGCCGCCACAGAATTTGGGTGGCCTCATCTCCCGCGCTTTAGCCAAAGACTATGCTGTTGTCATTCACTACAATTCGCCTTCAAGCAAGACCGAGTCTGAAGAGACTCTCAAAGCAATCACAGTCGCCGGCGGGACAGCCTGGCTGTTCGAAGGTGATCTGACGTTTCAGGCGAACGTGGCGGAGCTGTATGTTGCCCAAATTCCGAACAAACCATCCCGTTCAGCTGATAGGCCGTCATAGCTTTGCTTTTGCCAAATCCAGAGGGCCCATCAAGGTTGCCATCAATACTGTCGGAAAAGTGTTGAAGAAATTGCTGGGAGAGGTACGTCATCACCAAGATTTGTGCGAATTGCAGACTGACTTGCGGAAGCAGGTTAGCGAAGTCGAATATGACTCTATGTTTGCCGTCAATTCCAAGGCCGCCTTGTAAGTGCTGTGGGCGCATTCGCCATGCTTACGCCGCCTCTCGACATAGCTTTTTCATTCAAGAGTCACTCAAGACTGTCGAAGATGGCGGGAGTATAATATCGATTGTGACTTCGCTTCTGGCTGCTTTCACGCCCTTCTACTCCACCTACCAGGGAAGCAAGGCGCCCGTCGAATTTTTCGTCAAGGCAGCTGCCAAGGAGGCCATGTCGCGAAACGTTCTCGTCAATGCGATCGCACCTGGGTGAGCGAAGCAATGCGTGGCTTGTCTGTCCGTAGGCGTCGAACTGATGTTCTCCCAGACCAATGGATACCCCTTTCTTCTATCCGCGTGAGTACTATTCGGCATATGATTGCAGTCATGCTGATCGCAGAAACTGCAGAGGAGGACGAAGATGCAATCACTTATCACAAGTCCGCGGCCGCTCAAGGCCGCTTGACCAAGATTGAAGATATCCTGCCCATAGTGACGCTTCTCATCTCGGGTCAGCACTGGATCAACGGCCAAACCATTTACTCCAATGGTGGCTATACCGCTCTCAAATGAGTAGGTATGACGGTGGCACGTGAGCGCGGACACACCAAAGCCAAAAAGGATTGTTATCTAGCTTTCGTTGAATAGTGCAAGAAGAACGTACAAGGTGATGCATTCGTACAGCGTCACTTCGCGCCGAGACCAGTAGCGACCAGACAGGAGATATTCCGAGCGGGATTTGAGAGTCTTGGATTGAGATTTTGACATACCTGCATTTGGCTTATACTGACAATGACGGTTAAGAGTAGTTCGTGGACTTTCTCATATCTTTCAAGCACCTCGACGGTATGATTGATGAGGCTGCAAAAAGGTGCATTTCCTCTGTGGCACGCGAGAATTACTAAGTCACTGCCTCTGTGTCTCACGATACCCTCACTTCTCATAAGCTCAAGGCGTACAGCGGCAGTCGAGATTTCGCTTCGTCGTCCTTGCAAAGCCCGCGGAGTTTGGCGCCGTTCTTTCCAACGAACTGCTTGCCATCCGCATTCAGGCCGTGAGCGTCTTCGAGGTATTCCCCAATGTTGCTTAGCAAGGCGACATTAAGACCAAATGACCCTGCATCTGGGTCTTGCGGCTGGGCTATGGAATGAGTCTTTGCGAATGGAGGGACGAAAGAGAAGACTCACTTTGCGCGACTCGTACACCAAGCATCCGCAAGTCGCACAACTGTAGAGACCATTCTCACCTTTTCCGAAAGAATATTTGGTTAAAAAGTCGCTGGCGGGAAAGTAGGGCGTCTCTGCCGACATCGAAGGATGGAAGAAGACATTGCGTTGTGGAGGGTAAAGCCAGAGACTGCCGTGCTACGTGATTGTGTCAAGTTCCTCAGTGGTCCCTCTGCCTCCCCAATTCACCACACGACACTCACGCCTACACATATCGAGCAGGAACAATCGCATATATAAGCTTGTTCCAGTGCTTTGCTCCTGACTGCGAATTTGATGGCTTGGCAATGGCACGCGCCGACGTATGTGTGTGTCGCCTCATCGTCTACGATCATCCCCAGGTACTGGCCAGCTCTGGGCAGGTCGTCTAGCTTAGCATGATGGTAGGGAGGAGGGCGCTCATTACCATGAAAGCTTGAGCGAAGACGGTGATTCAGTCTTACACAACTTGCTAGCACTTACATCGTCAGGGGCAAGTCCCACAAAATAAACTTGTCGTCCCTGACAGCTCGAATCTGTCGCAACTCAGCACCACACCTTGTTATCTCTCGCAGTGTCTGAATTGACTTACGTTGTACATTGTCATTTGATCATCTTCCTTGAAGCGACTACCGAGCAAATGCGTCCCGCACGTTCCGCAGAACTATCACAAGGAGGTTAGCTTTGATCATGTATGACTACTGACCTGATGAGCTATCGCCTTTGACTCAAAACTATACTCCTTCAGCGATGCAGAGCCGTCTTTGCCCAATCCGCGAACAATGGACATGCTTCCCTTAGGAGCCCTACCCCAGACGATGCGCCGCTTGAGACAGTGCGAACAGTCGCACACCCCATTATCGGGGAAAGGAGTGTCGACGGGTACTTCGATCTGTATCACATTGGACTGACAATGACACGCGAGGTGGTACATGGCCGTTTTGGTTGTCATGACGAACGGATGTAAATGTAATGCCAATGGTCAACTCACGTATCTATATTTACAACGAGACAATTGGTATATATAGTCCATTGCAACAAATGTAGTCAGTTGCGACAGCATACACAATACAGACAAAGGTTCGCATGGGTGGAGCGTTATCGGAGATGACCTAATATTGACCGTAGTTGACTAGATCGCACGGGAACCGGATACCGCTAACAAGCTGAATCAGCAGATGCTCCCAGGGGTCCCAGAGGTTCTGCCGCCTCTGCACAGCGCGTAGCCGACATGTATCGCTACTATAATGCATGCTATGATGAGTGAGACCACCCGAGAAGGTTCTTGGCCTTCGAAGTATCAAAGAATGACCGCCGCGGCTTCCCTTCCCACCAGTCCTTATTGATCGACCCAACCCGTCCTTCCCAATGTCGCTCCAGAAGCTCCAGACTTGTTGGCTCCTGTTTGTCTGCATTTTGGCTCGGGAATGGATAGTATATCTCGTCGTCGGCGATATGGAATACTTCGGCACCTTTCCACCCATCCGAAGTCAGGCCTAATACAATTGAGCTTACGACAGCGTCAACAGACGACCAAGCCCAGAGTCCTGTATGCTTGACACCCGATGTCGTTTCGGTTATCGATTGCCTGGTGAAATGCATACGGATAGATGCGATACGTGCATCAGGGTACAGGCGGCATAGGGATTCCGCTTGAAGCTCGATTATGCTAAGCGAAGCAAGTCAGTCTTGTCTGCAATACTGCTAGCAGGAGAATACCGCTCACGCTTTCGATAGACTGTAGGCGTCTTCCTACGGGACAGTAAGCTGATGACCCGGATACAAACAGTATATGCGTTACTTACTGGTCGTTGAGGATGCTTCTCATTCACCGGGACATAATCGAGATGCCAATGCTCGGGTTTCGTCCAGCTAAGCCCAAGAGCGTTACATGAACTGGCTTGGACGAGCCGTCTGATTCCTCGACTGACTGCTGTGTACAGCACATTATATGTAGATGTCACGTTGATATTATGCACGACTCTCGCATCCATTCCTACTGGACTTCGGATACCGCCAACGTGAACCACCGCATCGAAGGGCACTGACGCCGAGTCGAATATCTCATCGACGGCTGCTATCGCAGTGAGATCCGCTATGATATGTCGTATTGATTGGTTCTTGAATTCCTCCACCAGCGCTGTAGGCAAGGGAGCGAGGTCGGTCGTAGTGACAACGTGGCCTTGTTGTAGCAGCGCTCGTACTGAGTTGGAGCCGATCAAGCCTGCGCCGCCAGTCACAAGGACGTGCATAGCGGAAAGATTGAGGAGGTCGTAGTTTACAACACTGGCACTTGAAAGCTCCAAATAGAAGGATTTGGATGACTACGCTTCTTTTTCGTTAACCGATGTCTCAAGACGCGTGCAGGGGTTAGGGGGTCCTCTACCGGTGAGTCGGGAACCGGCACTTTGCCATCGTGACGCAAGCTAGCAAGTTATATCCGGCGGAGAGGTCGGTCCGCCGGTTCAGGGGTATGCGGTCGCACCTCTCCGCATTTCAGAGTCGAGCCTCCGCGTTCTGACTCCGTATCACTGCCCCACATATCCTCGTACGCTGTGGTTCTCCAACCTGTACCCCATGGGCTCCCAACGCAGTCGGAATGATCTACCGCCAGGCATCAGCTTCTATATAAGCAACATTATGAAGCCACGGCTTCTTGGCTGCCACCACCCTTCCGCCTCGGCCTTCCACCCCTTGAAATCAGCTACTTCCCTCCACTGAAATCGTACCGACAATGTCGCAACACCTAGATGACAAAGCCCAAGTTGAGCACGTCGACGAGGTCGGCCCAGACCCGGAGGCTTACGGCGATCTCAAGGACACAGCCGAAGACCGGGTCATATTGACTGAAGAAGATGTAAGTGACAGGCTTGATATTGAGGTCATGGTCGTGCACTTACCTCTGCTTGATACTTAGAATCGTCGTATCTTACGAAAGACCGATAGGAACCTGATGCCACTCCTCATGTGGGTGTACTTTCTGCAGATCTTTGACAAGGTATGTCCGCGAGCTGTTCATTGTACTTCGCTGCAGACCTGTACTGATGCAATGAACTTTTAGACCGTCTTCGGGTTCGGCAATACGTATGGCTTGAGCAAGGACCTCGGACTCGTCAGCAAGCAATACTCGTTAGCGTCATCTATGACTGCGATCGCTGTCCTGTCTTGGCAACCCTTCTCGTCCTATGTCATCGTCCGCGTACCGGCTAGGTACCTAATGGCGATACTCGTATTCTGCTGGGGCACCAGTGAAGCCTGTATGTCCGCGGTCCATAACAAAAACGGCCTCTACGCATGTCGATTCCTTCTTGGTCTATTCGAAGCAGGCTGTATCCCGCTCTTCTCCATGATCACCGCGCAGTGGTATCGAAGGTCCGAACAGCCTCTCCGTGTGTGTGCATGGTTCGTTATGAACTCCGTGGCCACGATCGTGGCTGCTATTCTTGCCTACGGAGTGTGAGTGTACGCGAGAACCGTGTACTCGAGAAAGTCTGACTGAATCATTATGCGTGTAGCGGACACATAAAAAGCGGACCTCTATACTCGTGGCAGGTTCTGTACCTGATTGCCGGTGTTCTCACCGTCCTCACCGCCCCGCTCGTGTGGTTTAGATTGGAGTCCGACGTCGCGACTGCGAGATGGTGGAAAGACGATCACGAACGTGCTCAAGCGATCGAACGACTTCGTGCCAATCAAACCGGTACTGGTACTCATGAATTCAAGTGGGCTCAAGCTCTCGAAGTACTGTATGACCCCAAGAGCTGGCTGTTTGGATCCTTGACTTGTCTCGCCAACATCGGTCAGTCGATTGATGGGATGTTGTACACTGGTTGGGCAAAGGCTGACTGGCATAACTCTTTAGGTGCGAGTATCGCGAATACATTTGGACCGACCTTGATCAAGTCATTCGGCTTTGGCACCAACGTGAGTCAGACAGTAAATCACTTTCGAAGCACATTCATCTAAAGTCTTGTACTGGCAGGATGCGACACTGCTCAACATGCCATTTGGGGCGACGCAAGCCATCGCGATTATTCTAGGCTGCTGGGCGGCGTACAAGTGGAGGACGAAATCTTCCATGCTGGCAATCCAAGCTTTTATCTCTCTCATCGGCGGCGTATTGCTCTTCGTCGCAAACAGAACCAAGACGACGGACAAAGGAATGGCTCTAGCCGGTTACTATCTGTTAGCATTTACGTTCGGAATCAGTCCAGTAGCGTACTCTTGGGCTATCGCCAACACTGCTGGAACCACCAAGAAGTCGGCCATGCTGTCTCTTGGCAACTGTCTTACTGCTGTAGGTCAAATAACCGGTAAGCTGCATTGTGAACTTTTCGAATCAATTTGAGACGATGCTGATGCTGGCGCAAAGGTCCTCTACTTATGAACTCGAAGGATGCGCCTCACTATCGACCAGGACTGAAGGCTCTGATGGCTTCTACCGTGGGTCTCCTCGCTGCTGTCGCAATCTTGGTCGGCTTGCTCTTCCTCCTCAACAAGCAACGTCAACGTCAGCGAGTTGCGGCTGGCAAGCCCAAGCACCTTCACGATCTCTCGATGGAGAAGACTTTCCAAAACGTCAGCGTAGCCGCAGACGACGTCGGCGCTCACGGTATATTGTCAAGATCATCTATTCTCAATGGAGTTGTGCTGATTGATCTTTGTCGAGCAGGTCTGGAAGATCTTACCGATTTCAAGAATGACGAATTCGTCTACGTCTATTGATGCAGGGCACAATATGGGCTTGCAGGAGGAGAAGAAGAAGAAGAAGAAGAAGAAGAAAATCAGTAGTCTGGTTCGGTCTAGGACACCAAAGAATCCAAGTGTACATATCATGCGCTGTATGTAAAAGCTCTGTATGCTTATGAAGGTATGAGCACTTTGCTACGGTCATGCTGCTCAGGTCTCTACTGGATTTCAAACAAGTTTTCACATGAATTCATCCCGACTGATCATTACTCTCCTGCACATTATAGGCTTGAAGCGCCGCCTGCGTCAATTCACTGACGTTGAAAAAATCCCACGGATTATC
The DNA here is from genome assembly GCA_026538395.1 of Cryptococcus sp. GC_Crypt_3. NCBI lineage: Eukaryota > Fungi > Basidiomycota > Tremellomycetes > Tremellales > Cryptococcaceae > Cryptococcus > Cryptococcus sp. GC_Crypt_3. The sequence continues at coordinate 17,854 of JALPCB010000094.1, forward strand.
GGCATGTTCGCCGAGACCAAAATTGTACAGATCGGCAAATATGTCGGGGGCAGAATTGTGCCTCGAGGGAGGCATCGGACCAAAGAGGTGTTCTATAGTGTTATACTGAACGTTGGAAGGGAGGTCATGAGGTTGAGCAGAGAGTCCGGGCCCTGTGTTCGTTATAGGCATGAACGGCGGCTGATTGATGAAGTCATGTGTCGGACTGATAGTTGTGGGACCGATAGCTGAGGAGGGTGGGAAGGTATATCCAGCCATTGGATTTGCTTCATCCTGGGTAAGACCTGCTTTGACGGCGGTGGGAGAGGCCACAGTGAAGGATGTTGACACGGGTACAACGATAGTGTCCAGCTCTATACCAGCAATGTAGGCTAGTTGAATGGCGACGTTCATCGTTATCTTGTACGTCGGGGCGAGTTTCACTGGTTTGACTAGGTTGAGCAACGTCGCGATGATCCGCTTGAGTTCCACATCCTCGGGCGAGAGAGAGTTCGGTCTTCCCAGGAAATATAGACCGATGATCATGGTGGCATGCTGTACCGCGTAGAAGTCAAGAGATACAACGCCATCGAGGAGGCCATTTTGTGCCAGTTGAGAAAGCTTTTCAGCGGATGCTTTAGCAGCATTGACGCATACTCTAGCGAGGGACGAGATCGCCTCAGGAAACGCTCCTTCCCTCTGCGCTTCAAGCGTCACGTCCCAGTTCACTTGTGCCAAAAGATATGGACGCGTGAGAATCGATTGAATGTAGTCCGCCCAATTGTTCAGCAGGAAGACAGATCGGCGATGTTGAGGAGACAGATTTGCCGATGTATAGCTCAGATGTGACGGCAGTTCAGCTCGCCAACGAGCCAGCTCATCAAGGAGCGCGTGAGCTATTCCGGTCACGCCGTTTAGCCGCTCGGGTGACTCGAAGTGCGATGAGATAGAAGCGATGAAGCGCCGAACGGCAGTCCAAAGTCTGGTGAGTTCGATGGAATGCACAAGGTAGTTTTGGGGCTGTCCCACAAACTGAAGGTACGTTGCTTCAGGTAAGCTTGTCGTCGAGCCGATAGTTTCTCGATCGGTATAGGCGGGTCGGCCGAGAGCAAGTGATAAGAACTGTTCGAATGTATTGAGGGTCCACCAGACTAGTCGTCGAGCATTTCTTTCAAAAGGATTGAAATCACCGTTTTCGCCATCTCGATGCATCCCGAGAGCAATCGCTACTCTGGTCGCGTGGCCCAGCAGTAACCAAGCCGCATTTCGTTCTCCGGCGTTGTGTTGGTAGAGAGACAACAGCATCAGGGCTTGCACACTCGACAGCGAGGTAGTGGTGATCATTCGTCCAAGTCCCTCACGGAAGAGTAAGAAGAGAGACCTTTGCTGTATGGCGTATGCGACAGGCCCTAAGCTCTGCTCAAGCGTTTGAGCGCCCAACACCAGTACCATATGAAGTGAGGCCAGCCAGCCAGGATTTCGACTGAATAGCGTGGGATCTGGATGGGCCGCACAAGTCTCTTCATATCGGACCTGGAATTCTCCCGGATGAAATATAGTAAAGTTTGGATGGACTTTGGCGAAAAAGGCTTCGACAAGGCGGTTCATTATGCTGATATCGGGCAGATAGTCAGACTCTCGCTGAGATTTTTGTGATGCTCCGGATGGACTGAAAAGAATCCCTGTTGATTCCGCAGTGGGGACGCCTTCGGAGAAAGGTGCAAGAGCAGTCGGTGGTGGACTCGCTGCCTTTTCCGCCTTTTCCGCCGCGACAGTTGTTGGATGACCGCTGATCTTTGCCTCTATAGTATGACTCGCTTTGTATGTCGTGAACTCTGCCGCTTTCATGAACCTCCGCAAGCCGGCGTCGTCGAAAGAAGGTGTCGCAGAGAGATTGCTTTTGGCGACAAGGAGTCTGACGGTATTCGCGAAATACACCAAAGATGCGGTCCCGACATAGTGATAGCCGCCTCTTGGCGCCGGCACCAGCCAGCCTTCCGGTATGTCTCCTTGTCCAAGTGGATTCCGTCCGCTCCCCCCAACACTAAAGCTCGCAGGAGATGTGAACGCGTCCAAGGAGAAAGACGAGGCATGCTCCCCTTCTGCCGGTGCTAACGGAGTGGGATCCAGTGGCGATATACGTCCGTCTTGCCGCGGCAAATCAATCGACTTGTCTTTCGCTAACGCCAATAAGCCTTTGAGGGAATCAACGTCGTGATCTGGGTATAGACCTCGTATCAACGAGTCCAACACTCTGTACCGGACTGATAATTGATCGACGGTAGCGTAAATCCTTTGTTTACGCGTCTGAGTGGTGATACATTCGGCTCCAGCCTCCTCGCACGCCACGCACGACGCATTTTCCTCTATTCGCATACATCGACGTTTTCGCTGGCGACAACGATCGCAGCTGTATTCGACTTTTTGGCGATCTGCATCCGTCACCCGTCTTTTCCCTAGTCTGCGTGAACTGGGCGCATCTCGGTCATCGTCGTCTGTGAAGCGCGGTGAGATCATTAGCTCACGCTTCCAGAGCGCAAACAGTCGTAACGGTGGAGACTGAAATTCGTTCCATGAAGCGAATTATAGCCCAAAGTACATGCGGCTAATGACGGGACAACGTACGAATTGACCACTCACCACGCCTGGATTCCGGAGAAAGCTCATCCCGCGTCCGTGTTCTAGGTAAACTAGTCGGGTGCGGTCGTTCTCTTTGTCCCGGTGGATTAATGCGAGAGCTAGAAGCATGGCTTGACATGGAATTATGCTGTATTGAAATTGAGTGAAAATGCATGAAATCGTCATTCATCAACAACATTGCTCTGAACCAAAGACAATAGCGCCTTGCGCAGATTACGTAAATGACAGATCCGTTTCTGAATGACACCTTGTTCATCAACTGCAATTGGCAACTGGGTCATCGGCGCGTTCGAAGTTGTGACATCAACCTAGACCAGAGCTGTACATCCGTGTATCCGGTTGAGCCGATGTCATCGTGTTCGATACCAGCGCTGGCGTACGTCATGTTGAGATTTCATCTGCTTGGAAAGCGTCAAGAGGCGGAATCATGCGGCGGAGCGAGTGATCCGCCTGCTGTCTCCGCCCGCTGGGGTTCCTCTTCTCCCTCCTACTCCGCATGAGGCCCATCGGTGCCCTCTAATTGGCACTGGCGTGATTAACATGCATCAGCATGTTGGTCGGCCCGGATACATAAGCGCTGTATAGCATGTTAGACAGAAAGCTTGATACGTAGTACCCACCAACCACTGCAAACTGGTCTCCAAGTTCTGTACTCTCTTTATCAGGTGAGCGCTGTCATCTTCCTCCCATGCCTTCTTGCAGCTGACATTCCCCAACACCTGTTACTTAGCTACAGCCCCCTAATCACACAATCTACCTCCTTATAAGCTCTTCCACATTCCCGAATAATGCCTTACATCGCCAACGGCTCGTCACACCAAGGAATCGGTTTCGACCTCCGAGGGCTGACTCCTGCTCCTGTGACGCCATTCACACCCGACGGCAAGGTCGACCTTGAAGCGATTCAGAGACTAGGATCTTGGTTAGCCTCAATCGACGGTGTCAAGGGATTGCTTGTGTTGGGACACGCTGGAGAGGGAACGGCTCTGACGTCCGATGAGAAAGTGCAGCTTATCAAGGCGTTCGTCAAAGCTGTGGACGACAAGATTCCTATCATTGCCGGTATCACTGGAGAGGGCAACTATGTCGCGTCATTGGAGGCCAAGGCAGCAAAGGAGGCTGGTGCAAAGGCTGGTCTGCTCTACCCCAACCACGGCTGGCTTCGATTCGGCTACCAGGCTGGCGCACCTCAGAAGCGGTATCAGGAGGTATGGGACGGCTCTCAGCTTCCCCTTATCCTTTTCCAATACCCAGCCAGCACAAAGGCGTCTTACGACCTCCAGACCCAACTTGATATTCTCGGCCAAGAAGGCGTGTTCGCCCTCAAGAACGGCGTTCGCAGCATGATCCGATGGGATGTCGATATTCCCGTGATCCGAAAGCAGCGTCCGGGCAAGTACATCCTCACTTGCGAAGACGAGTACCTCCTTCACTCTTCCTTTGGTGTCGACGGCTACCTAGTTGGCTACGGCACCATCGCACCGGAACTCCTCCTCGAGCTACTCGATGCCTGCAAGGCATACGACTACGTGCGCGCCCACGAGATCCACACACGTCTTCTCCCTCTCACCAAGGTCGTCTACCACAGACCGTCTCATATGGAAGGCACCATCGCTCTCAAACACGGTCTCATCTCTCGCGGTATCTTGCAACACGCCACTGTCCGCACACCCCTTTTGCCTCTGCCCGAGGGTGCTCACGATGAGATCCACGCCGCGATGCAAGCGGCCGGCATCGTGTAGGTTTATGAAGGGGGTAGTATTTAAGCAGTCAATGTTCGTCCAATGATACAATGTATCGACCATCCTTCTGTCCGTCCTCGGTAGTGTATCAATAGAGTCCGCAGACATGCATCATGTCGAGTTGGAGTTGTCTGCACAAGACCAAGGGGATGAGCCGCCATCTTCGTTATAACTATCTATGATGTCTTGTACGGCACCCCAAGTCTGCAGCACGTCAGCGAGGCCTGTACTACAGATTATGGCACGATGCTCACTCCAGATATCATCAAATAAGCGCCCAACAAGATAAGGAACAGGTTGAGTGCGATCATCCCGCGGAATAATTTGGAAGTATCGTGATCACGACGACTCCAATTGTCATATAGCCACATAGCACCCTGCCTGTCAGCGGGATGTCACTTCGTATGCACTCACCATGAGTTGAATGCTGAGGAAGGTGGCGAAAAGCGCGCCGATCAAGCCGACAAGACCATTGAAGATCGGTATAGCGCTATGAACGGGGTCAGTTGTATGTCAAAGACAGCTGTCGTAGGACGCACCTTGCGATGACATATGCAACGATGGTGCATCCAGAGGTACATCCCAGCCACACAGCCCAATGTGTCACACTATTGCTAGTAAGGTGTTTGCTTCCTTTCAACAAACGGACGAAGATGTATTTCGCTGGCAACTGTGATATCTCTTAGCTCAACTCATCTCCCGCTGCCAATTTTGCACATTGCCAAACTCACGTGAAGGTAAATTGTCACTGTCACATACAGTCCCGGCAGCGCCAAACCATAGCAGATCCTCTTCATCAAAGTACCGGCTGATCCCAGGGCAGGACTGGCGACGTACTGTCCGCAAAAGTAGTATACCACCGTACCGATGGCCTATAGCAACGACAAATCAGTTCGCCCAGACGCGCTGAGGGAAAGTTGTGCTCACAATGTAAATGGCAGTGATAAGCCCCTGGCTCAGCAGCATGGATCGGGTGTACAGACGTGGATCCCGCATTTCAGCGGCAATCGCAAAGCTACGTTGCAGTCAGTGATGTTTTCGGCCGAATCTAAACAACCGGCCGACATACTATGTTGGCACGCCGGCATAGGCTAAGATGAGATTTGAGATTGCAGACGAAGCTTCGAGGAAGGTAGGTTGTCCGATAATGAGGAAATCCTTGTTCCACGGGCCTGTCTGTGGTGCGAGGGCAGGTCGATCTTGGATTCCGACCGATACGGTCAAGGTCAAGATGGCTGAAATGATGGAAATCAGACCGACCCATCCGAGCCACGAAATGTTGCCTAGGGTGCGAATGCTGGCAAGGAGGAAGCCCACGATCGCTGAGACGGCGACGAAGACGGCGGTACAAGTAGCATGGAGCGAGATGGCGTTCAATCCTATCGACACGCCGACGATCGCCGATCCAACGACGAAGATCATGACTGGGTACAAGGTCAGCTACTGGGGAACTTATATACGGTGACGGGGACACTCACAGACGCAATAGATCGCCGCGAAGATCTCTCTTCCAATCTTGCCGAAGAACAGCTCGCCCACATCCACCACGCTGTCTGTATTGCAGGATGAGCATACACTCATTGATGAGGGATACAGGTATCACTCACATACTTCCCTATGCTTCAATTTGAACGTGCCGACTACGTACCCGGACCAGGTCGTGATGAGAGCCACGGCTACCAAGCACAGGATGCCAGGTACGATACCGAGCACTTGGAGCGCTGACGGGAGACCAAGCACACCGAGGCCAATCTGACTCTTTAGGATGAGCACGGAAGCGCCTAGCCATCCGAGCTATAGTACGGTCAACAAATGGCATCATGCCCATGTCCTAGATCGCATATAGCACAGGCTACTTACATTACGGTAGTTTGGCCCATCCTCCGTTATGTCCCCAAAGACCTCATCATGTGTTCTCACGACCGGGTCATAAGTGTCGCCATGGCCTTCCGCGTCGAAGTCGTCCACCGACGCTTTTCTTCTGAGTTTTGAAGATGCTAGTGGTGACATGAGTGATTTCTTTTCGATGAACAAGAATCAAATTGTGAGTGGTCTGATTCATACATGCAATGTTGTGCTTGTCATCGAACTCCTTCGTCTGTAAGCATAGCGGAAAAAGTTGGAGCATAGCAACTTTTCGACTATGCGAATTTGGGCGATCTCGCTTAGAGCCATGCGTTAAGGGATGCGAATTCCTGAGACGTCTTGGCCGTAAACGAGGCATGGTACTCTGTACGTACATGCAAGATCGCTTGAGGTCTCGTCTCGAGTCAAGACCAGTGTCTTCCAAAGCTGCCAAAGCCAGGCGGAGGAGGAACGGATGCGACGGATTGTCGGGCGAAAAATGCGAAGGTTCACGGGAACCTGCGATTTACATCGGATCATTCGTCGCAATGGTCACACATCCGTTACTTCGATCTCTGTGCCTGTGCCCATACAGTTGTGGACGATGTACTCGTACATCGCAGACCATTTTCGGGTTCGACAGTTCGTCCTCGTGACCTTGTTTTAAGCCTTACGCCAAGTCGACGAAACAAGAGCTAGTAGAATGAGCGATGAAAAAGTGAAAGATAATTTTTACAGTATCCACTTGGAGGTATTCACCGGTCCGGTCCGGCAGTCGGCGCGCGTCCTTGGTCGTGACCGAAGCACTGCAAGTAACCTTTTACTGATGAGATCGCTGTCCACCGTCTGGATCCTCCAGCCAGGTATCACTAAACATCATTCTGGAGAATGTTGCTGCTGCTTGGCACGCACGGCGAGCACATTCATAGCGTCGAGTTTGATGCAGTCAAGAAAGAGTTGAAACTGCTGCAGACAACCCGACTTGCCAAGGATCCTAGTTGGCTCACTAAACATCCGTGAGTCGACCGTGATTGCAACCATCTCAGTGAGCTGTGTGCGTAATGGTCATAGCTGAACCGAACAAGCTTGCACAAAGACATTGTGTACTCGAACGGGCACGTGGACGGAAAGATCTTTTGCTTGAGGGTCGCTTCTGATGGCAGTATCGCCGTGCTGGACGAAGCTAAGACCGGGGGAACTGGACCCACTCACCTCGCTCTGAACCATGATGGTACCGGATTACTCATTGCTCATGTGAGTCACCCAGTCGCGAAGTAAGCTAACATATGACAGTACGGACAAAATGAGACTGGTTTTCTTGCGCTCATGCCCCTTCGCGCCGACGGCCGATTCGCAAGCGACAAGACAACACATCACTTCCACCCAAAATACAAACCCTCCGACCACCCTCGTTTCGATGCGCCGCACGTACACCACGTCACCTTGAATGGCTCAGAAGTCATTACTTGTGATCTGGGCTCCAACAATGTGTGGAGATTGCAACAGACCGCAACTGGTTGGGAGAATGTACGCGGTTTGGACGGTTTCGAAGACGGGGACGGGCCAAGGCATTCAATGGTGCATCCTGACGGTGCGCCTCTACTCTTATCTACTAGATGACAAAGAGCAATAGCTAATTCCTGACAACTTAGGCCATACTGTCTATGTGCTGAACGAAGTCTCGTCTACTCTCACTGCCCATACCTTACTAGCCAGCAGACGCAGCGATTGCGTGGCACGTTTCTCCATTCTACCGCCAGACGATCCCGATAACGGCGACTTGACAGCCGCAGAGATCATACTGCTCCCACCCACCAAGCTGTCTGCACCAGCACTCTTGCTTTGTACCAACCGATTCAGCAAGAGCGATAAGGGCGACGCGATCGCTTTGTTCGCAGTGGAGTCGGACGGATCGGTCAAACGTGCTCCGCAACCATATTATCATGGGGTAGGGCAGCACATTCGGGCGTTGGCAGGGGATGATTCAGGAACTTACATCGCGGCAGCTGGAAGAGATGGCGGCGGGCTTGTCATCCTTGAGCGAACGGGAGAAGATGGACTAGGGCTGGCTGAAGTAGCTCGCCTGGAGCTACCTCTCGTTGTGGTCCCGCTGTGGCTGTGAGCTGTCGAGTGTACGATCTGGACTGAGAAAAGATGTATAAGAAGGGAGCAGATTCATTCAGAAACGTTATCTAAATATATTTTGATTACAACTTTGATATCAACTTCGCGATATGACTGCCAAGACCAGAGCAAGAGCCTGAACCTCCCAAGTCTGGGGTAATGACATCTTTGCCTCCAGACTCCAGCGCTGTTTCGATCGCCTTCATCATGGTGTCTGCTGCTTCCGTGTAGCCAAAGTGCTCCAGCATCATTTGGCCTGCCCAGATCATGCCGACTGGGTTAGCGATGCCTTTGCCTGCGATGTCGGGTGCGGTGCCGTGGACCGGCTCGAAGAGACTGGGCCAGATGCCTTCGGGGTTGATATTGCCTGATGGAGCTACACCGATCGAGCCAGTGCACGCTGGGCCCAAGTCGGAAAGGATGTCGCCGAACAAGTTGGAGCCAACGACGACGTCAAACATCTCCGGTCGCAGGACGAAAAACGCAGTGAGAATGTCGATATGGAACTTGTCGACGGCGACGTCGGGAAAGTTCTTCGCCATGGCCGCACATCGCTCGTCCCAGTATGGCATCGAGATACTGATTCCGTTACTTTTCGTTGCGCTCGTCAAATGTTTCTTGGGGCGAGATTGGGCGAGATCGAAAGCGTATCTGAGCACGCGGTCGACTCCGATTCGACTCATGACAGTCTCCTGCAAGACCACCTCGCGCTCGGTTCCAGGGAACATCTTGCCGCCAATCGACGAGTACTCTCCCTCGGTGTTCTCCCGCACGACCCAGAAATCGATATCTCCCACTTTCTTGTCCGCCAACGGACACTTGATTCCAGGCATAAGACGACAAGGTCGTAGTGAGATATACTGGTCGAACTCGCGTCGGAATTGGATGAGAGAGCCCCACAGGGAGACGTGGTCAGGAACCAATGCTGGCATGCCGACAGCACCAAAGTAGATGGCGTCGTAAGGTGTCAAGGTCTCCTTCCAGCCTTCGGGAAGCATAGACCCCGTACGAAGGTATCGTTCGCACGTAGCCCAATCCTTGAATTGCTCGTCGAGTTCGAGATCTATTCCAAATCTAAAGCGTTCATTAGTCAACACTCATGCCACTTTGACTTAGTTGATGGACTTACCGGTCCGCTGCAGCGCGCAAGCAGGTGAGACCTTCAGGCATGACCTCCTGTCCTATACCGTCACCCGGTATCACCGCGATGCGGAGGGTGCGGTTCTTCTGGGTAGATGTGGGGACTGGCATCGTTGCTAACTAGTACTTTTCAATTCTGAGTGACAGTGTAGAGGAGCAGGCTGGGCGTTTCGTCAAGAGATTGTAACGGGTATGAGATTGAGATAGGAAAGCAAAAGTCAGCGGAGAGTCGTCCCCCTTCTTGTATCTATCTACACCAAGTATCATCTCGGCTATGCGCCGCTAAGCAAGTATACGTATATACGCGACGACCGGAATTGGCAGTCCGTATTTCCGTTCCGCTTACTACGTCAATGCTCCGGGCACATATTGCCGGTACTTCTTACGGATAACTTGCATGGTGGGATCAGGTGAGACCAGGGCTTGAAGAAGCCTTCCCCCGAGCGGATTCTACTAGAGTGGACTTATTGACCGGGGGTCGATATAGTCTGCCAGTTCCAAATAGCTACGCTGGGACGCTGGCAGTCAATAGCAAAGCATTTGTTGCATTTTCAATGGAGATATACAACAGACTAATATTCAAAATATTCAAACGACGTGTCATCCATGAGGACCGATCAGTGCGTCCCACAGATCTTCTGATGGCTCGGGCCAAGCGAATACCGCAGTAGACACCGGTAACATCCAATTTGATCTGCAGTACATCAATGATCTGCACAAAGTTGAACGCTGCGTGTTTTGAATCATAACTCACAGTGATTGATCGGGTACGCCCAAGGCACTCATCGAGAAGGCGCGATTCAGATCGAGTGGTCCCAAATGGTGTGTCGTTTGCTCATCACCGTAAGAAAGGCGAAGGAGAGCTGCGACTTGGTCGCCCACTTGAGCGGATGATGTACCCATCAGGTTCCCACCATCGGCGAATGGCACTGGCGGTTCGGCTGCAGACTGCTGCTCGATGCCAGGGACTGCACCTTTTTGATATTGTAGATCTACTCTTGTCAGTCTCGTCGTATGGTCTTGCTTGACTCACTGCTCCTCTCGGCAAGCTCGACGCATAGGCGAGCAACGCTGTTGGCCGACTTCCACCGTGTGCCCAGGATCGCTAACAGCATGAGGGCATTGGTTACGCCTGTTCCCGCTGTCGAGCTAGATATTTCCGCCCTCCAATATGCGATGAACACAATCTGGATTGCTGTAGTGATGCGTCGAAGCTGCATCCATGGGAGATTGAGAAGTCCTGCATTGATGACCTGTTGCACTCCAAGTCAGCATATACGATCACTACTCGCTCGCATAGTAATGCACATAACGGTGGTAATGCAGCAAGGACAGCGCGCTGACAGCACATATTGCCAGCGACGAATGGCCGAGCAGAGGATGGTCGAGGAAGGGAGATCGCAAAGCGATTCGAACCCTGCTGTAAATCAGCTCGATGCTCGCTTGTTATGTTACGGACCAATTGTAGTGTATCTGTCTCAACAGCTTGCCCGCGGTAGCGGCTCTTGTGCTGGGATCCACATTATCATCCACGCCTATCTTCATATCGAACGTTCCGGGCCCAAGTCGTTCTCGCAGTTCATCCAGCTGCCCATCCAGTCCCAGCACCATTTTCAGTGTTGCGCTCCCACTTTCGTACTCCCGCCCTGCAGTGGATCCAGACCATAGGCCAAGCCGGCCGCGTTCGCTTCCATGCAAGGTCTCCATCGCCTCACCAACGGTGCGGACGAGATCTACGAACGCGGATAGACTCGTGGACGAGTCTGAAGGTGTATCCAAGCCAGACGGAGTCACGGGTCGGAGAATGGGGTCGAATACATCGGGACTAAAGTCGTGCCGCTTGATCAAGGGAGAATTGTTGTCTAGTGCTGATAGATATCTGCGAGTATAGTATTAGATCAACCAGGCGGTGGCATTCGAGACTTACACGTCAGAAAAGTACACATAGAGATACAAGACTGCCCTTCTCCTGGCCGCTGCTCTGTCCGAAACAGTATCCTTCTCGCCAAAATCCCCGTGTGCCAGTCCTAAACCCGGTGGAAGCCTTCGATTCAGCCCTATCTCGTGAGCCATCATGATCGCTCGCGCCACAAAATCCCTCGATCGACGTCCCATTGAGGTGTTGCTGACGAAAGAATGCAGTAGGAACAGAGCTTGGACGGCTGCTTCCGAGGGTTGTTCTAATTCGTCCAGTTCGTCCTGTGCTAAACGAAACAATGCTAGAGGTACTGTACCAGCTGGAAATAGGGATGTTATGGATTCTGGAGACGTTGACGTTTGACCGGCTCCATATCCGAGGGCATTGATCCCGTCATCGTTGTGACTATCGTTGAATGGTGCTGCTCCCACAGGGGTAGGTGGCTGAAGATCACGGTAGGAATTGCGCTGCTCATCCCACGTCTCTCGCCTGAAGCTGCCCAACGCTAAAACGGCAAGGAGCAAAGCCGCCTCATCACTGCCTACGTCGTCCACCGGCGGACTGATATGCGGAGGCGAGCACAGGAAGCGTGAAGCTATGTCGTTGATCTGTGCAAGCTGCAGAAAGGGCGTGTTGTGATGTATGGCTCCGAAATGAGAATTTATCCATTGGCGGGCGCGAATTATGGAGTTGGGGTTCCCGGGCGCTAAGCCGATCTGATCCAGCGTAAGACGCGGCGCAGGTCGTATAGAGAAGACTTGTTCGGGTGGTATGGTCAATGAAAGGTCTAGATCTGCTTAGTGGTACAACTCATCAGTATCCCGCACTCGGCTTCATGGGGAGGACGTGCCGTATTTGGTCTTCGCTAATCGCTCCAACATCCTTTCCACCGTCCTGACAGCTTTCCCTGCTGAACCCAATGGCTCGCGCGGAGACGCAAAAGATGTTCGGCGGTCTCGTCCCGTGGAGCCTCGATGTGCAGACGGCGAAGACATAGTCACATTCAGACGACTGTCGGGGATGGTGTGCACAGGCACATTGTACGAGTCGGCCCGTGCTGTATATACGTAGTCTTCTGGTTGTGTGGAGGATCGACGTGATGGTGACCGAGTGGAAGAATGTGATCGACGTCGTTTCTTGCCATTGAAATGTCCGCCACCCACGTTGATTGTGGTTCTGGTAGAGAGTACGATATGACATGCTCATCAGGTCTGATGGTACGAGCTCGGAAATGGGTGACCGTACTTACCTGCTTGGTCTGGCCTTCTCACGCAACACGCACTCGTCCTCCCTATTACGCTTCGAGCACTCGCTACACACTTCCTTGGTTGCTATATCGCATTTTGTCTTTCTGATGCGACATGGCTCGCCTGTTCGCGACAGCAGCAGGACCGGGAAGGACTATTCAGCGAAAGGAGACCTGTGTTGTGAAACAGGAATATTGGACTCACATGCTTTGCTCACTCGGGTGATCGGCTGTACGCCTGCTGCTCTAGACGTACTCGCATTGGCACCATGCCGCGCAACGGTGATGTCCATTGTCAATTATCTTGAGTCCATATTTGACCTCGTTATGTTGATAGTCCAACAATAACAGTCAATCGAGAAAGCCGTTATCCGATCTTTATTCCGGGTGATTTCAGTACTGTGGCACGGCCGATTACCGCTTTTCAGTAACAGCCAATATGTCTAGTCTTACATCGACGCTTATTTTGTGCCTGCTTTCCCCTTCTACCAGTGGGTGATGAAGCGGGACGCACTCTTATTGACGCACCTGATACTTTGAATAGCCATAGCTTGACATGGCAGAGTGCTGGCTGATGTGCCTACCAAGGCAGAAGTGCGATGGGTCGGTCGGTTCCACGAATTACCGCACTGTATTGAGGAGTGCTGTACACCAGCTAGTACCAATAGCCCTGCATGTGAGTGACTGCAAGGTCAATGACGGCTCTGTGCCAATCAGATTCAACTCGCGCTGGCCGCGGGACAACACCGGCGCCACAAGAACGGGCCGATGACACTGCCCGGCTCGGATTCCTTGGCCGAGGCGCTGCTCGGCATGTACTGCGTATACGAGTATTGACCTGCTGACATGCTTGTCTTCGGATGTAGGCAAAAGACCCAAGCTGAACGTATCGGCTTCGCCCGACATGTGAAGGCTAACCCGGTGCATGATACGCCGAGCTTGCTGAAGTATGGTGATTCCAGTCCAAGAGACAGAGCCAAACTTACGTGACATGTAAATTAAGCTTGCGCACTACACACTGAAGTTATTTCTGGCATATGCAAGTAGACCAGTGACTGGTGAGATCATGTCGCATCCACTAACATTATTGATCGTGGAGTTACGGGGTAGGCATCTGGATATCCACGGGGGTTACGGGGCCTCCGAGTGGTTTTCTGGTGATGACATCTCCGTAGCACCAGCTCGGATGACCTCTCGCCGATGATCTTATATGAATGCAACTCCTACGATACTATTGCTTCCCTCTCACCCAAGTTCACAAATTCCACCACCATAGCGCGCCACACGCCATGAGCCCACCCACGATTCATACGCCTTTTGGCCTTCGAGGCGAGCCGCTACAGCGACTCATGATGTTCCTGGTGGTCGTGCCCGTCTTTATTGCAATGGGATTCAGTCAGTCCTTCTTCGGCGGCGTAGTGTCGTACCCTTCTTTCTACAAGATGTACCCGCAAATCAATACTTCCACCACCAAGGGCGAGATCAAGAACCACAATTCGCTCATACAAGGAACGGTCAATGCGTGCCTCAACCTTGGCGCGGTCATTGGCTGTTTGTCCTGCACGTACATCGGAAACAAGCTGGGTCGTCGACGTACCGTCGTCTTGGGCACCGTCATCGCTGTCGTCGGCACGATCCTCTTCGCAGCCTCCTATAGCTTCACCCAGCTGATCATCGGACGTCGTCAGTACTTCTCTCGCGTTTCGCTACTCTGAGCACAACTGATCTTCTGCACTTGTCTTTCGTAGTTATCCTAGGTCTGGGAATCGGTATCGCTTCCAGCACCGTCCCGACGTGGCAGACAGAGACGAGCCGAACACGCCAACGAGGACACCATGTTATCGTCGCGGGCATCACGATCGGATTCGGGATCGCCTTGGCGTCATGGCTGACCCTGGGCTTTTCGCACGTATCTGGCGACTCGTCATGGAAGTGGCGTCTCCCAGCGTAAGTCGATTAGCTTGTAAGAAAGCAGCGTATATAGTGGAGCTGATCTGTATGCCGTGTCATCAGCTGTACAACTGGGTTGTGCTGTATCGTAGCGGCTGCTTGCGCCTTGATATTCCCGGAATCACCTCGATGGCTAGCCCTCAAAGGCGACTATGCTGCCGCTAGCGCTGTCCTCGCCGTTGTACTCGACGAAGACCCCGATTCCGTCCACGTCACCGCCGTACTCTCCGGCATCCAGCACGCGAACGACGAAGCGAGTGAAGGTGCATCCTTCCTATCGGTCTTCACTATGGGCAAAGAGAAAATGCTGTATCGCCTGTTACTGGCTTGCTCGGTTCAATGGTACTCCCAAATGGCAGGAAGTGGTCTCATCACCTACTACTCGAATCAGTTGTTCGCCACCATCGGACTGGACAGCAATACATCAAAGATCCTGGCGGCTTGCGTCCTCACTTTTAAAGCTGCGTGCGCGTTCATACCCTTCCTCACGATTGAGATCACGGGTCGGAGGAATCTCTTCCTGATCGCTGGAGCGGGAATGGCCGTCTGCATGGTGTGTGACCCCTTTACTTCTACCCGTCAAGTAAGTAGTAGCCTCATGGCTGACAGTCAGGGTACAGTTCGCATTGGCAGCATCGGCGTCGCAGGTCGGTAAGAGTATTCACGCAGGGTACGCAGGCGTGGCATTCGCCTTCATCTACGTCGCATTCTACCCTATCGGCTTCCTCGGAGTCAATTGGCTGTTCTGCCAAGAGATCATCACTACACGTTATCGCGCTCCCGTCGCAGGGGTCTCCACTGCTACGCATTGGTTGACATCTTTCGTCGTCTCCCGTAAGCAAATCTCTACCACTTACGCTGTATGGGCTGTACGCCGATGCTGACCGACGCTCTCACTTCCGCGCAAAGTCACGACACCGATCGGGTTCACCGCTCTAGGTTGGAAGTACTATCTCATCTGGGGCGCATCCGCTACCAGCATCCTGCTCGTGGTCTATCTATTTTATCCCGAAACCACCGATCTCTCCGTCGAGCAGATAGACCAAGTCTTCATTGATTCTCCGAGCGTATTGGCCACGCCCAGACTGGCCAATCAGCGGCGTAAACAGGCGAGAGCCGATAGAGCTGCTGGGTTTGTAGGAGTCACCGGCGCGGGGCGAACGGAAGATCCCCGAGGAGAAATCCACAAGACGGAGATCGAGGAGAGGGAGCATGCTTGATTAGTATAGTACGAGTCAAGTATCGTTGGTCATATAGCCCAGTCTAGTCGAATGTGAGCTCTCGTCAGAAGTGTTCAGCCAGAGCAGTTTGATATCTACAGGCATAATGCATGTCGATGGAGATCAGTGCAGGTCATTCACTAGGATACTCAAATACCAGCCTGTAGTGATAAAACGCTTTGTAGTGATGCTTGCATGATATGTTGTAATAGAGTTGTACATATGTGATCTCGGCCTGTACCATTTACAATATGCTTATGGTCCGGTCTGGCCTCAGCCTTTTCCTACGTCTACTTCCAGATCTCCTGCAAGCATTCTACCATATTAGGCGTAATCTCATCGATCTTCCTCACGCCCAGCAGACGCATAGCATTCAGGATCTCGGCTTCCATTACTACAGTACTTGATATCAGCACCGCAAGATTCATACGGAAAGAGCGAACTCACTTCTGACTGTTCGTATAACGCCTTGTTCCCCATAAGCTGCTTGAGCATAGAGAAATGGTCTGCCTAATCCTACGCCTCTCGCACCAAATGCTATAGCTTGCAGGACATCGGTGCCTCGCCGCACACCGCCGTCGATGTACAGTTCCACCTCTTTGCACAAATTGGGATCTTCGTAATACACCGCTCGCAAACTGTCGAATCCTGTTCTTGCCCTTCACACATCCGCTTCAGCATCGCTTTGTTTTTGATCGACCGTTGAAAGTTGACTCACTGATCTAATTGCCTTCCACCGTGATTGGAGAAGATACATCCAGCCAATCCATATTTCTTTGCCAATCTCACATCCTATATCATTGTCGGCTGAAGTGTCATAACGCCAAGATACCAGTGGTAGAACTCACGTCAATATGACAGACACCTTTCAAATATATGGGCACTCCTTGGGCCAGCTCCTTCAGTCTTCCTAGATCTTCCCATTCCTGCGTCGGATCGTGGTATCCCGGCGGATCGGAGAAAGGTCCCATCCGCCTTCCGGGTTCTACACTCCCAGTGGTGCCTTTCAGCTTCTCGGTACTTTGTCGCAGATCTCCGACGTTCGAGTCCACCGTGAGCAGCAGCGCCCTGCGATCCAATCAGCTTTGAGCAATAGGTCGTGAAACGAGGTCAGATGCAACTCACTGACAACCCCGCGATACCGCCTCCTCCACTTGTGCTTCGTGCTTTGACCGGTCTTTCTGCAGATACACCTGATACACCATACCCATCTGCCCGCCTAGTTCTGCGTCCATCCGCTCCTTCTCGTCCAGTATCTCATCAAGAGGGAATGAAGCAGCTGCTGAAACTCCTTGGACAATACCGGTCTTGGCAGCCTATACCAACACCTATCAGCGCGCGCGCCAATTCAGCAAAGCGAGAACACGCTTACTCCACGGGTAATGTTCAGCTCTCCGTCCGGATGCCCGAGCAGCGCATTGGAAGATGGAGACACGTATATTGGGAGAGCGGAGGGTATCCCAAATATCGTGGTTTGCGGTGCGACGGTGTTAACGTTCCGCATGACTCGCGGTAGTAGTCGGCATTTGCGGAATGCGTTGCGATTATCAGATGTGGAATATCCATCCAGGGAAGAAGCGCTGTAGTAATTTGATACTCGGGGACTGAGGAATGCCTGGGCCGTTTCCTGCGTTCCGACGGTGGTCATCAGGTCCGGCTGAATTTATCACAGGTGACAGGACATACCTCGATCTCGTCGAGACCCAGCATTGTATCTGGAGGAGGGAGGGATCCACGAGCTTTCGCAACTCGCTCCTGCTCAGCTTTCACTGCTGCCGTTGACTAAAATCCCATCAGCATAGCCATATCGATAGGAAAGCTAGTAATACGCACAGCAGCGACTTCCTCTGGATTGACATAGCCCTTGAAGCTCTCAGGCGCGAGGTTATTTTCTAATGTATTCGGTGGATGCACAGGTTTAAAGAGCTCTCTGCTCGAATCAGCTTGAGTCGCTACTGAGCGATTTTATTCAATGTGCTCTCGACTCACGTAACATCGCGTCCTGCGTTGGCAACGATGATCGCCGATCCGCCAGGGTGGTACTTGTGAAAGTCGGACACGCTGAAGAGGGGTGAGTTGAAATTCACTTATAGACCTACTCCACTTACTCGAACACTTTGCCCTCGACAACGACCCAAGCATCTTGGGACAGATTATGCTTTGCTACTTCCTTCAAAGACAGATACTCGGGTACACCCCCTTCCTCCTCTATAATAGCTGCGCGGACATCTTGCGTTGGGGTTGTAAATGATCGCACTCCCTGCTTCTTAGACCCCTTGGCTCCAGAGACGACACCGTCGATGTCCTCAGTTTGCTCCTTTTCCACATCGACGCGACTATCTGCCGACACCGGCCGTGCCATTCCAGCGACCTTGTACAGAATTAGCACGCTATCGATGTGAATGAGTATCATTAGACTTACCAGTATTGTACCTCCAACAAGACCGACAAAGAGGGATCGATGTGTCCATCTTGAAGAGGACGCTGTGGAGCTAGATTGCTGAGAAACGAAACGAAGTCTACTCTCCCGCTGTCGACTTATAACGCGCACTGATGGTCTCGCTCCATGAGCTAGTTGTCGGATCATATTGCCTACCGTCCTCTGACTTGTTTGGAAGTGAGAATATACTTGGTGGCCAAAGTAGAAGTCGCGATGAAAATGTCGAGAATAGACGTATAGGATGAGTTTCATAACTAACACTGACTTAATTTGTACGGACAATTATCGGGCCGATGGGATCGCACTTTGGTTTTGGTGCATGACTATTTCCGGAGCTTGTATTTCCACTCAAATCCGGGGCGGAAGTTGGGCTCCGTTGCATCTGTGTGTTAGTCCGAGTATATGCTTCATGGAGATTGTCGACATGGGCGTTGCCCCACTGCGTTAATGTTACATTGCAGTATCAACCCCTCACACTACCCACACTGCGGTGCTATCAGCTATCCAATATGTCCCGCCCCAAAGTCCTCCTCATGGGTGAGCTCGAGGTCTCACGCTCGCTCGCCTTGCTTGATACGATGGCGCTGACAACTAGCAGGCCCGATGCCCTATGTCCGCGAGCAGTTCTTCGCCCAGGTCTCGCCTCTGGCAGACATCGTCAAGCTCTCTTCGAACAACATGGAAGAGTTCGAACGAGATCTCGAAACCAAGTATAAAGGGTTGACTGCGATCTACCATCTGCGCGATCCGGGGAGCTACTTTGGTAATTTGACGGAAGAGTTCTTCAGCCGATTACCGAAGACTTGCAAGGTTGTCAGTCACCGTGAGTCATCGAATGCAACCGATCTAGCTTTAGCTGGGAGTCGTCGTTGACTGTCTATATTTATAGTCGGCGCTGGATACGACGATGTGGATGTCGTTGCTGCGAAAAAGTATGGTGTTACAGTAAGTTAAGATTGCTTGTCTCAAACCGAGAGCATTGCGTTGATACAAGGGCCTGCAGGTTACGCACACGCCTTCCGCCGTCGACGATGCGACAGCTACTACAGCCACATACTTGATCATCTCTGCCATGCGTCAATTCGCTCGAGCGGAAGTAGCTTGTCGAGAAGGTCAGTAATGTCTGGCAGCTGACTTCCTTGCAAGCTTTGTCTCGTGATCTTTTGCTGAAGCTGAGCCTTTTGCGCCCACAGGCAAGTGGAAGAAGGAGTTGCCTCTTGCTCGAGACCCAGAGTACAAGACTATCGGGATAGTCGGCTTGGGAGGAATAGGCACAGTCGTCGCTCGTCGTATGGCTTTGGGATGGGGGATGAAAGTGTTATATCACAATAGACGTAAAGTGTCTCAACCTCCGCAAGACTTTGAGGTGGAATACAAGGAGGACCTACATGATCTCCTCGCCGAATCAGATATAGTCTCTATCCACGCTCCTGTAAGTAGGCCTGTCGTTTTTATCCATCTAAAATTCACAGGCACTGATATAGCCTGTCGCGGTCATAGCTGAATGAGAAGACTCGAAACTTGTTTGGAAAAGCCGAGTTCGATGCCATGAAGCCCAAATCCTCCCTCATCAATACTGCGCGGTATGTTCATCGTCTCGCCAACAGAAGCGTTGCTGATATGCAGCGAGAAGTGGTGGACTGGTAGATGAGGCCGCACTGCTAAAGGCACTGAAATCCGGCAAGCTGCATGGTGTGGGTCTGGATGTATACCCACATGAACCAGCGATCAACCCGGAGCTATTCACGTTCTCAAATGTAACCTTGCTCCCACACATGGGCACAGAGTGAGTCGATGAGCTCCTGCTTCACCAGTCGGTATGAGCTTATCATGGGCCAACGACACTAGAACTTGGGATAGTCGCGATAAAATGGCTTTGATGGTGCTGGATAACATCCTTGCTGCATTGAAAGAGGAGCCTCTGCCTAATATAGTACGTCCATGTCGTCGAGATATATGCGAAGAGATACATTGAGCTGACTGCGTTATGCCAGGTGCCCGAGCATCAATGATCATCATGCAGAGCGGACACACATAAGGCGACCCGTATATGCGGAGGGGAGGGTCGCGCCGGTATCTCGTGCAAGGTCAGATCGTCGTATCCATCACATGCATGTCGCCCTCCCATTACATGGCTGTTGATTCGTTGTAGACAGTGCAGGAGGGAAATCATAGATGCATAGGAATGTCGTTATCGTGATTGGTACCATGTGAAAATGCTGGGTGCGGGAGTGACGAGAAGGGGAATCATTCTGCGGGAATGGCTTTGTTTAATTCAGTATCTCATCTCATCTCCTCTCTTCTCCACCATTCACTTACTTGCTCGTAACATCCACTCGACACATCATGTCAAAGTCACTCCATGCGTCTGGCGCCGCACTGCCAGCGGAGGACTATGAGCTGCAACCACCCTCTCACGCTTCAGACCCATTACTACCGTCGTACGACTCGCACGATCATACCGCTTTTGCATCCCCTTCTCCACACAAAAGGCTGGAACAGCATCGCCGTCAATCGAGATTACGCCGCGCGTTCTCGTGCCTCTGCCTAGCTCTCATCATCGCTGTGCCCAGCTTGGCCCTTGCTGCTTGCTACTTTGGTAGATCATCGTTGGACAGGGTGCGGGGATGGGAACAGCTCCCCGCAGACGTCAAAGAATGGTTGGACAAGGTCGTTCCCGTCACTGTCAAGCCGGATTACAAGGCTTTCCCCACCGAGTAAGTCGAGCTCAGGAGTTTTGTATCGGCGCTATTGCAATCTAGATCGTGCTAATGCTTCGGTCGTAGTGTTGGATATGCTGGCCCAACTCCCACCGGATCAGAGTGAGTCATATTTCTCGACTGAATATGAAATAACGCTGATTTGCCGATCGTATATAGAGCGGCGCTCTTGGCGACAGCTCCAGCGCTCCCAATGTTCAGCGGAGTCAGTCCTCTCGTCCCGCCTACCACGAAAGTGTCAGGATCGTTCAACATCATGCAACATTGGGGCAATCTCAGCCCTTTCTTCTCCGTTGCCAGCCATGGTCTACCCGAAAGCAGCAGTATTATTCCGGAGAAGTGCGAGCTGGTGCAGCTACATTGGTTGCAGAGACACGGAGCGAGGTGAGTGTCATCTATATGGTTGCTGAACGACAAAGCTGACTCGCCCAGATATCCCACTACTTATCCCGCTGGACCGGCGGCGTTCGCATCTCGCTTGAGAACCAATGAAGGGTGGAAAGCCTCGGGCGACTTGGCCTTCCTCAACAACTGGAGCTACAAGCTGGGCGGTGAAGTTCTGACGCCATTTGGCAGGAGTCAGCTGTGTAAGCTTTCTCTTCCATGTTTTCGTGGGCTGCTTTTGCTAATGCCACCCAGTCAACCTCGGCGTCGCTGCTAGGCTCAAGTATGGTTTCCTACTGGAGAAGATGGAAGGGAGATTACCAGTCTTCAGAACAGAGAGTCAAGAGTGAGTCCAACAGATCCCTTTGCTGTGCTGACCTTGTCAGCCGCATGCTTCGATCGGCCCAAAACTTCGCTACCGGTGAGTTGATATTCTCGCCATTTATCTCGATCGATACGATGCTGACACCCACATACAGGCTTCTTTGGCTTTCCCGCTGAGGATCAGTATAATCTCGAAGTGACCATTGAAGCAGACGGATTCAACAACACCCTTGCACCATACAAGACTGTAAGTGTAATTAATGCGTATTATTATCGCTCATATAGACATAGTGCCGCGCTGGACCGAGCGGTGTTGGGCAGAAGCTGAAGCAGTGGGACTCGGTGTTCCTGAAGGATACTCAGAAGAGATTGAGTAAGCTTGTCAAGGACTACGATTTATCGCTTGAGGACGTGAAAGATATGGTGAGTACAATTCGACGAAGCTTTGCTGACTCTTCTCAGATGGAAATGTGCGCATACGAGGTCAGTCGTTTATCTGCAGCCTTCGGAGCTTGACTTCGATGCTGATGCATTGCCACTGTCACAGACCGTCGCTCTTGGCTACTCCTCCTTCTGCAACTTGTTCACACAAAAGGAGTGGAAAGGGTTCGAATATCGAAATGACATCTACTGGTGGAACGACGCCAGCTTTGGCTATGCGCCTGCGAGAGCTATGGGTGTTGGATGGGTTCAGGAGCTTGTCTCCCGTCTTACTAAGAGTAGGCTTTCTGCGCACTCTGTCATATGAGTACTGATACATCGACGAGCAGCTCGTTTGACCGAGTTCAACTCGACTACCAACTCTTCCCTCCATGACGATATCCACTTCCCACTGGATGATCCACTGTGAGTACACGTGGACCCTTTCCATACGAATGCTGACACTGCTTCAGCTACGTCGACTTCACCCATGACACTCAGTTTGGTCTTCGTGAGTACACTGCATGCTGAGGTGGGTGGCTAAGCTGACAAGTCATGGCAGTACTCCCCACTATGAACCTCACTTCATTTGCGGAGACTGGCGAGCCGCCGTTAGATCACATACCGCCTCACCGGTCATTCATCTCTTCCAAGTGAGTCAACAACTTATGTCTTCAGCGGTGACCAGCCCAGCTGACGATAAACAAAGAATCATGCCATTCGCCACCAATATGCAGCTCCAAGTACTCACGTGCTCAGGGGAGAAGAAGATCCGGATCATACTCAACGACGCCGCAGTACCCCTTACCGGCATCAGCGGTTGTGAGGCGGACGACGATGGTCTATGCGATTTCGACACTTTTGTCAACGGTATGAAGACATTGATCGGGCAAGTAGATTATCAAGCTACTTGTAAGCCCTATGTGCAATCGACGGAAGCAGTGACGCCGGTCGAAGACAAGGTCGATGAGGACCAGACGCTTGGCGAGGGTGTGGTCGTCGACCAGCCTGAAGCTGCGGACGAAAGTGAGGATGAGTAGTTCGACGTTCGGTTTTGGTGTTCCGATATACCAGTTGATATTGGGAGTGTTTAGGTATAGAGATGGGTCTTCTGTGTTGTACATATGCATATGCTAGATGCTAGATGCTAGATGCTTGATTCTGCTTGCCAGATGATACAGCGATGCCTGCGTGACTCATGATCGTCTCCATCTCCGTTCATCCGTATCGCCTCTCGGCGCAAGATGAAACATACCCCTCTGTCCACCAACCGCATTCCGTATGCCGCATCTACTTCTGATCCTACTTCAGTCGTTCCCGCTCCTGCTCTTGTCGACTCAGAGCCACGGACCTAAATGCCCAAACGAGGTTTTCGTAAACTACAAAAGTGGTACATGTCCCCGGTAAGATCCGGAGTGCGTTCGTTCCTAGGCCTTTGTAGAAAGCCAGTAGGCCTTCGTGTTTGTATACTGAGGAGATGACGGAGGGGATCGTTAATTTGGGTAATGCAGGACTTGGCACAAAGTTCTATTACGAGGTCAAGACGTCAGCATCATACAACACAGTTCAAATCTTCATACATATAATTTGAGTAAGATGTCACAGCGGTAAATAACGCGGTGATAGCTCGTCTACTCACTTGTATTCTCGCTCGAACGACTTGGTACGGGTACGTCAAGGCTATCGCGACGAGCTTTGACGATCCCGACGCGAGTATGTACTCCGTATTTGACTACGAATCCGTAACAGCCAGGGCGAGAGTCAGCAGATGTACAGCAGCAGCAGCAAGTACGTTGAGTAAAAGTACTTACCAGCTTCTCGTCCTCTATCCGCCATTCTCTCCCTTCGCGCACGAACAGTCTCCGCTTGATATCTGCTCGTCGACGCTTGATCTCCTCGTACGCTGCGAACTGGATCGAGCCGTTCGACACTCCCACCAACGCTAGGAGTGAGCCCTTGTACAGGCCCCGATATCCCTCGATACGATATATTGATGATAGGCCGTCTTAGGGTGTTATTATGATCCAACAGAGGTATAGGAGATAGCGGGGTAATGTCAGCACCAACCACTCTTCGATCTTCGACCCTTGATCTTGACAAAGCATGGCGTTATCCCACTCACCCCATAGACCGCGATAGGCAGCTGGGTCGTTCTTCGCCGTCCCAAAGACTCTCGTCTTCACCACCCAAATGGGATTGGTCAACATGGCCGTAATGGCGCCTTAGTTATACTCATATTAGCTGCCATCCGAATTATGGTATACTCAGGCAATACAGTAGCGAACGCCAGTACTCACTCGCTTCTGCTGCTGCGAGCAGGTGTTGTGCGCCTGATGGTCTATAGGAGGGATCGCCGCCCTGCATCTGCTTCTTGATCATGTTGTAGCTGTGAGTCGAACGAGTCAGCGAGCTTGCTGAATGTCCAAGCGTCGTTCCCCGTCATGCGCCACCGCACAGACAGCTTATGCGAGCACTCTGAGAATGTGAAGAGGGATATCTCAAGGGAGTTGAATCAAAGAGGAGAAAGTAGGGACTCACAATAAGAAATACAATCCCCAACTACCCGCTCCGCCGACCAGGTTGGGTATCAATCCCCTATACAGCCCCTTCCACCCGTCTGCTCGGACGGCATCTTGCAAAGCCCCGTACACGCCTAAGCCAAGACGCGGTTTTCTACTTGGCCCAGCGGCGTGTGCTGTCGTTGACGAGGAAGATGGTCCTGCTGCTGATGATGTTGAAGGTGCTGATGATAGGGAGGAAGAGGAGGAGGAGGCAGCGGGAGAAGGAAAGGACGAAGAGGCAGAAGAAGGTGACGATGAAGAAGTCGACGTCGAAGCTAGTTGGAAGCGCACTTTGACCAAGTCCAGGGGGTGCATGACCAGCGTCGCCACCGTCCCCGCTCCGAGCCCAGCGACTGCATGATCCTATCATGTGCGAACGAGCGTGAGGTTCCTCGAGAATCAGCATGAAACCATGCATGGTGAGATGACTATGATCAAGATCAGACGTACCACTGATAAATCACCGAATAGGCTGGGTTGCGATGTTACGGGAGTCGACATCTTCCTCGCTCTTGCTCTTGTTCTTGCTCTTTGCTGGCTTTGTCGCTATACCAGGTGATAGAGGAGCACCGTCTGGGTATCGTGTGAGCGCAGCTGGCGGGTAAATGTCACGAGGATGGTAAGAGTGCGTGACGATTGAGTATACGGCAGAGTATGAGACAAGGACCACAAGAGTGAAATGACGGAAATGTCGAGTCGCTCAAAATTATTCATGTATACAACTATTACGCGATATGCAGTATAAACAACCTTGTCTTCATCTACCACAATTATCTACAACCATCTACATAATATGGCCAAAACCCATGTGCGACCCTCCAGTGAACGGCCCATGAGCACCAGCCCCACCACCGCCGCCGCCGCTCACCATCATTCCACCGGATTGTACTCCACCGCCGCCTTGGCCCATAGCGGCATTACCTCCCATACCCATATTCATCCCGCCTCCCATCCCATTCGTTGTTCCCATACCAGTAGCATAAGAGAGACCCATAGAATTCGATAGCGGCGGCGCCATCACGCCCGCCGCATCCCATGAGCCCATGTTCATATTCAGACCCGTCCCCATATTGGCAGCATCGTATCCGATCCAAGAGAAATCTGCGAACAGCATATCCAGCTCCGCGCCTAGTGTGCTGGTTCCAGCTATGGTGTCGATCGGAATAGGTGGCAGCGGCGCTTGGGCATTTTGAAGCGCTGGATCGATGGGAGGGAACGATGCCGCTGTGGTAGAAGGAGGCGCGGAATGCGGCGTAGCCGATGACGATGGAGGTGGCGGAGGCATCATCTGACTCAATCTTCGCAGATAATAGGCATGAAGAATAGGCGAGTCTGAGGGATAGGCGGAAGCTGCATCCAAAGCGTCAGCAGTCTTGAGGATCAGCCGACGACAGTGTTCCACTTCGGCGTGCTCAAAGTGTTGCGGAAGTTGACCACGAGAGAGCTGCATACGTCAGCGCGATAGGTTTGTGGTCTCACGCACCGTTGACAGCAGCGTAGCAGCGTATAGAGCAAAGTGCAAGAACGTGTCAGTGGCGAACGTGAGCTGCGTTTTGTCCAGCGCTTCGACGCGAAGTAAGACCGTGGTCGCCGCGTTGAGGCAGTGATGGAAAGCTCCAGTCGAGCTGGGTGCGCCGTCGTCGATCCGCTCGGATAAAGGCAGTCGAACAGTCTGATTCACAATGAGAAGGTTGAGGTTCAACTGCAAGCTCGAAGTCCATATTCGCGGCTTGTTGATGTGGCTCGAAGTACCTCCCGCTGCTCACAATGTTAGCCATGACGCTTTAAGTAGTTCATGAATGCAATGCACCATCAATAATGTCCCTGATCCACGCTTCGCATGAGACATCCCAGTCCTGGTTCATCGTCCGCGTGAGCAGAGACAATGACAGCGCGCTTCTCGCGACTGGAGCATCAGGCGTTGCACCGACAAGTAGATCGCGATAGTGCAGGAACTTTCGTCGCAATTCGATGGAGCAAACAAGCTGAGTATCGCGAAGCAACGTGTCTGGACGACTCCGCCTCAGCCAGTGTTGACTGGGAAGAGTGAGCGACTATTGGTTCCCTTTGTGTGTCACGCGAACGACTTACCAGGTAGCAATCAGTGGATCGGATTGCAAGATGAGCATAGGTAGCCGGAACTGCATGTTGAATATCGAATTGACCATGAACAGACATAACCTGAAAGTCAGTCTCAGACGCGAAGTGATCACTCACCAAACTCTTTGTCTCGACCTCAGAAACTTGAGCTGTTGATCATCCATTTTCGCCAGCTCTTCGCGAGGAGGCAAGCGGCCGAGATCCAACTCCTTGCCCATGAGTACGGCCTATTTGGGTCAGCTGATGCCAAGTACGTGAAACCTACTCGATCGATATGATAGCCCGCTTTGTCGTCGTCTGGCTCTTTGTGCATCGCAAGCACAACCATGGCGCGCACCACGTCGATATTCACGATAGCCTCTGCGAAAGCCCATGTCATATGGTCTCTCGCCAGGACGAGGATCTGCTGATGTACCGATTGAGCGGATTCGGGAGAAATATGATGGCCGGAACCGTCATCGGGTGTGAGCGACGAGAGATATCGGGATGTGACACATACTGAAGGGCAACGTTAGCGTAGTCTACCCACGCCGCTCGTATACGTAGTGAACGTACGGATTGCAGTGTAGAGGAAAGAGGCTGTCTCGCGCATGTGATCGTGTGTGTGATAGTTGGGATCGAGCATGGGCAGCGCCGTATTGAAGTGGGTCATGTAGCTAGGATTTGTCAGTCGCGTCTGTTCGAAGTTCTGGAAACGTACAGGTGGAAGAGCCATCTCGCCTCGTTCTCGTCCACGAAACCTGCTCTGACGGGATCGTCGACCAGCTCTGGTCCGCGCATGGGTACCTTGGGTCTTTTCTTGTTGCTTGTCGGTGCATCATATTCCTCTTGATCGCCGCCGACGTCGTCGACACCCTCGCTTTCCGAGTCATCGTCGTCGTTGCCCGAAGACTCTTCTCCGACCATTCTCCGTAAAGATATCTGCTGCGCATGCTGATAGCCTATCTCAGCGCGAGACGTTGTTGGGGAAGACGAATGATGGTGGTTGTCCGATTCTGCTGAGATGAACGGGAATCGCGGATCACCCAAGATGTGCGGTGGTGGGAGCGGGCCGCCGTGTCGCGAAGATCCCGCTTCGTTCTTGATGGTGTGCGAACGCGCGTTGTTGGGCGCGGAACCAGAGCCCTCAACATAGTTGCTTCCTGCAAGCAAGGGAAGGCTGGAGGATGATGCAGCGCAGAGTGAGCACAAGCAGACATAAGGCGTGAGTGTAGAGCTGAGAACTCACGGTCGTTTCCGCTTTCTGCCCCTGTTATGCTTTGCAAACTCGCATCCAAGATGCATCCTCTCGCACCTCGAGCAGGGAAAGAGGTGATTGGGGTCATCCGGATGAGGATGGCATCGGATCTATCATGGTGAGATGGTGGGTCAGACGCGTCGTGCTAGTCGTCGAAAGCAATGTAACGCGACAATGACCCACCTTGTGTCTCCTACACTCGTTACATGCTTCTCGACCTCTATCGACCTTGCCCAGCTTTTTTGCCGATGCTGATGCATTGGCATCCCCAGGCCCTGTTTCGCCATTGTAGCTGGACATTACTATTATGGCTGTTGCGTGATCGAGCGATATCGGGCTTTTCGGTGAGCAGTATCGGTTGATTGTTCGGTGAATGAGAGAGGAGGGGGAGGAGGGGGGAGGAGAGAAGGAATGCGAGTATATCTCACTGTAGGGTTTGCCGAAAGGGGGCGGCTATCACTTTGAGTCGTACAGTGCTTATCATAGATTACCCTACAGTATGTAGATGCATGTATATGTATGTATATATATATTGTACAGTATACAGCATGCATGCATCTTTATAATTTACCCACTCTCACAGTAACACACAGAAGCGTAATGGTAGATGCAGTAGTACTCGGCGCAGGTGGTAAGTGATCGCGCCCAAGAGCCATTCCGCCAGTTGACGCTGTATTTACTTGATCAATACTCGTAGTGGTTGGTCTCACCATCGCACGAGAACTTACCGATAGGGGTTACAAGGTAGCCATCGTCGCTCGAGATCTGCCCGAAGACCAGACCAGCGTCGGCTTCGCCAGTCCATGGGCGGTGAGTCTTGCTACATCACTCTATCATGCTGCCCACATTCGCGCTTCTACAAGTGGCTGATGATCGTACCAGGGGTGCAACTGGTGCTCGTTCGCGACGGATATCAAAGACCAAGCCGCGCAATGGGATATGATCACATACAAGGCCCTTGGCAAACTCGCTCAAGACCACCCAGATCTGTGTGAACGAGCCCGCTTCTACACAATATGGAAGAAGCCCAAATCGGACGCGGACTCTGTGCCATACTTTCACGCCTTGGAGGGCGTCGAGGTGGGTTCGGATCCGAGTCTCAAGTCGATTCGTCTCGTCCACTTCGCTTCGTGGCTGATTTCAGTCCTTTAAATGAATATAGTTCGAGCAGCTAGAGGCCAGCGAGAGCAAGCCGCTGCCTGGCGGGATGAAATACGGCTATGCAAACTACTCGTATCTCCTCAACGCACCGAAATACATCGCTCACCTCGCTTCGCAACTTCGTGAACGAGGCGTCCCAATACACCGACAGCGCCTGAGCGCTATCAGCGAAGCGTACGACATACCGTCCGTCGGCCCGGTCAAATTGGTCGTCAACGCCTCTGGCCTCGGCGCTCAGTCGCTCATTGGCGTAGAGGACGGAGAAGTACATCCTGCTCGAGGTCAGACGGTGTTGGTAAAGGCTCCGTGTGTCAAGGAATGTTATATGCACATCGAGGGCTTCCACTCTGATCCTGTGGCTCCGGACGAAGGTGTGTCGTGTCGCGCTGCTCATCCAAAATCACAGGAGTGACGTCTACTGATCGCTGCTCTGCGCTGCCCTGCGATACAGAGGCGTTCCCAGACCCAGCATACATCATTCCGCGCCCCGGCCCCGAAGGCCACGTGATCCTCGGCGGGACATACATAGAGGACAACTACTCTTCCCTCCCCGATCTACGAACAGCCGAACGAATCCTGAAAGACTGCTACAACCTCTGCCCGATGCTTGCTGGCCCCAACGGCAATAGCTGGAAAGACATCGAAGTGGTCTCTCACCAAGTGGGCTTACGACCCGCTCGACACGGCGGCGCGAGACTGGAGCTCGAGCACAAGGAGATTGGCGGTGGGGGTCAAGGCGGCACGTCTGATCTGGCTCCCAAGAACGGACGAGTGGGAGAGAAGAAGTCGGTAGGCGTGTTGCACGCCTACGGATCAGGTTCCGCCGGGTAAGCAGTGTCGCCTCTCTTCGGTGCAACATTGAATGTAGCTGATCGAGTGCCGTTTCGTAAACAGCTTCCAGAACAGTATAGGTATCGCGACGCATGCTGGAGACTTGGTCGACAAGTTCTTCGACAAGCAGTCAACCGTAAAGGCGTAAATATCTAAAAGCCACCGACACTCTGCGTCTGACATCCAAAACATGCATCGCTTGTAGACCATGCATCTGGCTACTGCTTCTTGCACATCGCAAGATGGACATATTGGTTTATTGCTTCTAGGTATCTCGTGAATGTCTGGACATATCATATATATAGTATCATACAAAACACATCTGACCATTACCCATCATATCTGTAGGGTAATATCCATTAACGAGTCACGTCTACGTCTAAAGTTACGGTCTACGCTCTACAATCTACTACGGTCTGAAAGCCTTCTCCGCCGCTCGGAGCAAGGGCCATCTCCAATCGGCCTTCCACGCCGTCTCGCCGTTCTTGGCCAGGAGCAACATCTCCTCTTCCCCTCTCTGCTCAAACTTCTCATTCTGTCCCGCTCCTCCAGCTGCAACGTCCAGCGAAGGCGTGACGGCAGCCCACAGCGCTTCGTTGAAGCGCAACGCAGCCGAAGTCTCTGCCTCTGTCATGATCGATAATCGTAATTGATGTACGGCCAGATCCGTCCCGTGCGACGCTTTCCCGCCCGTGCCATAGGCTGCAGGGACGGACTCGATCGCGTAACGCACTACGGGGAAATCGTACGCTGCGAGATCCTTTGCCAGTAGTCGTACTGGCAAATGTACTTGTCCGTCTGCCAGTATCTGCTCTTTTGTCAGCACGATGACTAGCCATAATTTCGCATGATACGTCATGGGAATAGGGGGATTGGGGAGGAGGGGAAGAGGGGAAGAGGCTCACTCGGCCTAAACGCGTGTTGATCTCTTGCTCGGACGTTCCCGCTGGCAGCGGCTCGTACGAGTCGATGAACCGTTGTGCTTGTTCCGAGGGGTAATAGCGCGACACATTAGGCAAGAGGTCGTCGATTGTCTTGCTATAATGGACATCCTTGTAGAAGTGGTCCTGCATAGCTCATCAGCTGGGGCCTCATAGCAAGATCTGGATTGTTGTGGACGCACCTCGTCTCGCACATCGCCGACAATGACGCACTTGACGCCTGCGTCTCTCAAGCCTTTGGCAAATTCGCCAGAACGCTGGTACTGCACTTCGTCCGCTCGGACCCACCCGTCGTCGCCGACAACACCGCGGAACGTACACAAGTCGCCCATCTCCTCTACCGCCTTGATGATTTGTGCGGTGGTGAATTTGTTTGTATCCCTCAATACGTCCAGTGCGTCGCGTGAGGTTGGATCAACCCCCAATAGCGTGGCGAAGGCAGCGAATTGTTCATCTCGCGATGCTGGAGTGACGGGGTTGGCCAATATGGCGTTGCTCTGGCAGTGCGCAGTGATGAATGGTGCCTACGTATGCGTAACGGAGTGTCAGCTCATACTAGGTAAACCGGGAGAGATTTGTGCTCACCTGGGCAGGAGCGAGCCTAGCAGCTTGATGCAGAAGCTGATGGACTACGTGTCCGCCCCCACTCAACCCGCTCAGATGGACCTGGTCTGGATCACCCCCAAACGCCTTGATATTGTCCTTGACCCATTCCAGGCCCAACCAGCAATCCTTGAAACCGAAATTGCCGGAGACGGCGGGAGACTCGCTGCCCATGAAGCCCAAGACCGATACGCGGTGTCCGAGGAGAACGCGAACCTCGTTGTAGTGCTCCGCAGGGAAGAACTGCTGATTATAGTGGTTTCCCGACGTGCTTCCGTACTGCAAGAATCCGCCGTGAATGAATACGCGGACAGGCAGCAATCGACCTCGATCAGGCTCCGAGGAAGCCAAGGGATAGTCGGAGGGCACGTAGATGTCGGCGAAGAAGGGGTTCTCAGTAGGTTGGCCCAGACCTAATCTCTCTCGCATAGGGTTGCTCTGCGCATACGTCCGCGAAGGCTGCGCGCAGTATACCCCGTCCACAGTAAACTCCACGTCGGGGTAGGTGTAGTCTTCAGGCAGCGCTTTCGGGTCGCTCCATCGAGGAACGTCCAGACCGTACGGCACATCTACACGGTGTGTCAGCAGGCCACCCTTTCCTGGACACGAGTGGGTAAGAGGAGCGACGTGAGACGCGCTATGCGCTACGCACTGAGAAACACCTGACAGCCATTCTTCACTCGTCCTCCAACCACTTTACCGTGTCGCGTGACAGTCGATACCTTCTCCGAACTCGGGAGCGCGAGCTGGTCGCCCGTCATATCATTGGCGGCGATGTTGGTAGTGAGAGGGTGGTTGGCGGACGGCATCTTGCTGCTGGTCATGCGACGGCGATAGGTGTGTTGCAGTCGAGTCAATGTGATGTGATGGTAATGAAGTGTGATATGAAAGAGTGAGGAGCGATTGCACAAGAAACAGAACACGGCCAGTGCTACCGTACCCGTCTGCACCCAGACCGATACCGATGGAGAACGAGGAGGCGCGTATCTCAAGCAATCAAGCAATCAAGCAATCAAGCACAATAGGACGATAGGCCGGATGGATCAAGCCACGAGGGCTCGAGGGCTAGTGCTATCGCATCTCGCAGTGGCAACAGCTATTTGACCGAGAAATGAGCGAGTCGGTCGGCCCAATGAAACCAGCTAGCTTGGTAATCGCAGAATCGCAGGATTGTGCTCGGCAGCTGAAGCCGCCGCTTAGGATTACCGTAGCTAGCTGTAGGTCGATGCGCTCCGGTTCCTGCTCGTACTGCTCGTACTGCTGCTCCTGCTACGTGGACGCAGGGGATGGGGCGGGGATGTACTGCTGTGCCGCAACGGCAATACCAATACCGATGGCAATGGCTATGGCTATGGATATGGCAATGGCAATGGCATGCGCTCGGTATACTATACTCGGCGTCTTGTCCGTTCAGAAGCCCGATCCCAGCTTGGGTATGTCGGTGAATCAATCTGAGAGCAGGATGGTAGACAGGCGCAAGCCAGTGACTCAGGGTTACGGCAGATCCAAGTAAGTCTTAACTGCAAATGGAAAGCAGGGACGGAGGGACCCAAGGCGCAACAGGGGAGGGGGTAGTCGAGCTCGTGTCCTGAGAACGACCGTGACTGCGTCCACCGTATCAAACCTCGTTTGCAGATAACCCAGTTCCTATACCACTACTCGTACCAGTACTCGAGTACACTTGCCTCTCATTGGCGATTGGCGATTGCTTATCTACCCTACGTCGCCGTCCCTGCTCGCCCCGACTCGGTTGGTCTATCGTCCAATTCACCGAGTAGAGCAAGGTATCACGGTAGCAGCGTAGTACCCCGAGACCGATACTTCGTATCTTACATGGTATGTGAGGTTGCGGTGACGCTGCTTGCTGTTGCTTTTGCTTCGCCTTTGACCTCGTCGTCTTCTCTGCTGTCTTTCGCGCATTCCGTCTACAACATCATATAAAACACTCACTTCCGCTATCATCCCTTCTTCCCTTATTCTCACCAACACCGACTCCGAAAGCCCACTCCGACTCCGACGCCACATCGACAACATGTCGACTATCGTAGTACAAGAAAAGGCTACGCCCATCTCTTCCACTATCACAGACATAGAAGCCAACCCATCCGACGCCCACGATAACGACAAGACCTTAC
Organism: Cryptococcus sp. GC_Crypt_3; assembly: GCA_026538395.1. Classification (NCBI taxonomy): domain Eukaryota; kingdom Fungi; phylum Basidiomycota; class Tremellomycetes; order Tremellales; family Cryptococcaceae; genus Cryptococcus; species Cryptococcus sp. GC_Crypt_3. The sequence goes on from JALPCB010000094.1 coordinate 51,515, forward strand.
CCGCATGTCAGCGCGTCGAGTCCGCTCAGTCCAACGTCATTGACGAGCTCGCAAAGGGCGAGGCGGTATCGTACGATGAGATGCCCATCATCGAGTATACCGAGGAAGAGAACAAGCGCGTCTTGCGCAAGCTCGATCTCGTACGTTTCCCTCTTTCTATCACAAGGCACCTCTCGTCTGTCTTGCTGGACGACCAAGCTGACATCGAACACAGGTCCTCCTCCCGCTCACGATGATTGCGTATACCCTCCAATATATTGACCGGAGCGCGATGAGCTACGCTGCAGTCTTCACTTTCCGCACAGATGTCCACCTCACCACGGACGAGTACGCTTGGTTGGGCAGTGTCTTTTACATGGGTTATCTCTTCTTCGAATTCCCCGGATCGTACGTTCCACCTCTCCACCATTGCAGTACCATGAAGCTGACTCGACCTGCTCATGTTGTAGAATCATGCTTCAACGCCTGCCGCTGAACAAGACGATGGGCACATGCATCATGATCTGGGGCGCTCTCCTCATGTGCATGGCCGCTCCACGTCAATTCGCCGGGGCAGCCGCTATTCGAACATTGCTGGGATGCTCAGAAGCACTAGTCACTCCCGGCTTCGTCCTCCTCATCAGTCGATTCTACAAGAGAGAAGAGCAGCCTCTGAGAGTCGGCTTGTGGTACTGCTGCAACGGCGCTGGATCGTTCATTGGTGCGCTGGTCAGCTACGCCATGGGCCATGTGCACGTCAGCGGCGTGCCCAGCTGGGCCTGGATCTTCATCTTCAAGTGAGTCGCACTACTCCCTCTCCGAGCAGAGCCAGGCAGCTGATCGAGCTTCCGAATCTTCTCCACTCCTGTAGCGGCGCCGTCACCCTTATCTTTGGCTCGTTCTTCCTCTGGCTCTGCCCCGAGAACCCCCAAACATGTCGATTCCTCAACGCACACGAGAAGCGTATTGCCCTCGAACGCGTGAGAGGCAACAAGTCGTCTTTGGGCAGCAAGCAGATCAAGTGGTATCAGGTGAAAGAAGCTCTGTGCCCCTGGATCGACCCGCAAGGCTGGGCATACGTCCTCATCGTCCTGTCCCTCAGCTTGCCCAACGGCGGCATTGGCAACTTTCTGCATCTCATCGTGAGTCTCCATCAGGTGTCTGCTGCGTTGTTTGTCTTGCTAACACAATACAGCTCCAATCCTATGGATACACGTCGTTCCAGACTATCCTCATTGGTTTGCCCCAAGCGGTCATGCAGGTCATCTTCCCCTTCAGCGGAGCGTACATCGCGCGCAAATTCCCCAACATGCGGTTGTACGTCGTCATGGCGTACATGCTTCCGGCTCTGATTGGGGTCATAATCCAATACAAGACGCGGCAGAGCGGCGCTCTTCGTAAGTTCAACCAACCAGGTACAATATGCTGACAATCAGTGTTTGGGTACTACATCCTCGGCTCATATGTGGCCTCATTGGGAATCTGCTTTGCTGCTCCGGGCGCCAACGTCGTCGGATACACCAAGCGGGTTGTGGTCGGCGCAATGGTCTTCATCTCTTACGCCGTGGGCAACATCATCGGACCGCACTTCTTCATCTCCACCCAGACCCCGCCGTACAGGAGCGGCATGCTCGCGTGCATCGTCTGTTTCTCAGCGACGATCCCCATGGCCTATCTCCTGCGCTTGTACTACGTCAGGGAGAACAAGCGCAGGGACCGGGTCATGGCGGACATGGGGCAGGAGTACGATGAGACCGCGGGTGATTTCTCGGATAAGACGGATGTGGAGAACATCACGTTCAGGTATGCGTTGTAGGTTGGTAAGCGTTTTGTATCTAGGTCGTCTCAAGTGGAATTCTACGAGTAGTGTTAGGGTGGTTGTCATCGAAGAATAGTTTGTTAGCTCGCGATCGCTTTTGTATATGCGCTATAGACAGCATTGGCAATGAATAAAGTGTCTTGGGAATCGACGGGGTGACTTGGCAGTAGCAAGTACTTGCTAAGATGCAGTCTAGTCAGGCCGTTCCTCATGGTGGGATATGCTACAGTAGATCGGCTTTGACACAATGGGTAGAACGGGTAGAGTATGTGGAGACTACACGCTTATGCTTATGCGTACGATTACAATTGCGAGCACAACGATTGATGATCATCCTCAATCCTCAATGGCAGTTCTCCCTTGTCCACTGCACGAGCTTCTTAAGCTCGGCCCACTGCTGCTCACGCAGCTTCTCTTCGTCCCCGGAACCCTGTCGGACTTTCTCGCATTGATCTACGAACGATTTGGCCGCTGAGACAGAGGGCATGAGCGGATGTCGACTGACGCGTGACCACCAGCTATTGGAGTATTCCATATCAGCCCGCGACTTATCGTTTATCTCTAGTGCGCTGGGATGGTTCACAGTCACAGAGGGCAGCAGTGCAACTCACTATTTCGAGTTCCAGTAGTCGCCTTTGGGACTTGTCTTTAGCTTCGCCATATAAACAGAACGTGGTGCTCACCTTCGCGCCGGTGCAATGTCGCATGCAGCAAGTTGGCCGTTGGGTCCTGCCAGTATGTAGGTCATCAGCTAAATATGCCTTCACCCTTGTCGTGGAGATACGCACCCCCTCGTGATCAGCAGCGATAGTGTGTGCGCCTTCGATATCATCATTGGCGAGATGCAGCGCTACCGAGTCGATCAAAAGATCAAATCAGCGCTGAGCCGTTCGACGATTTGAGAACAGAGTGATTGAATGGCGCAGCTCGACTCACACGCAACAAAGAACATGTGTTCGTCGAGCTTAGCAATCGTCTTGGCCAGCTGCGGATCGTAGAATGTCGTTCCCGGTTCTAAGGGCGGAGGTGTTGATCGGGCGAAGAGGTAGTCGACGATTTCGTCTGTCGTTCTAGGCTGGGGGCGTGATGAGGCCATACTATATATCGTTCGCAACGGATGCAAGAGACCGGCAGACGAGAGAGGGAGTGCACGTTTACGGAGCGTCAGGCAGATGCGAGGGAGCATGTATAACGTAGCCGTCGCTCGAAAAAGATGAGCAGAGTTACACGAAATGGAAAGTCGAGAGATGGACGGCCATGTGATGTCATCCTTCTTGACACTGTATGTGCAATTTACAAGCGTCTCCTCCACACTCCACGACCTGGAGCTCCTCGTCAAGTGCTGGCGTTGTGAAGCGACTCCGAACCGCTGACAGGATACAGCTGCGGAGACGTTGGATGCATCATTGCATATGTTTATACACCAAGTGTGTTCCGGTGAGACTCGGTCGGTTGTAGATGGCGCAGAATCAGCTCACTACTCGGCTATCACCAGTACTCGAGCACTCGTATTGTTTTGTTGTTTTCTTTGCTCTCTTACTTACCTGCTCAAATTGCATCTCTGCAGCGCAACACCTCATGGCTTCTTTCCTCAGGGATTTCTGACTGTTCGCAGTAAAGTATGTCAGCAGACGCCAGCTCCCACAAAGATTCGGGCCAGGCCAAGAACAGACGTACAAGAACAGGTGAGTATACAATCTGTTTCTGTTCAGAACGACATGAGACGGCACTGCTAAAGTCATCGTAATCCCTTTCTCATTCCCCGTATTCCACGCAACTCGAAGGCTGTCTGACATGCCGCGCTCGCAAGGTGAGTCATCCATGACTTTGTTCACGACTCTATAAGCCGGACACTGACCAGCGCCGGTGTCAACGTGTGTAGATCAAGTGCGATGAGAAGCCGGGCAAATGTGATAATTGCGAGAGAATCTTGGCGCAGTGCGAGTGGCCCAGCATGCGCACAGTCTCAAACGAGGCATCTGATGGTGGTGAGTCATACTTGCGCATATCTGGAAGTCTCAAAAGACGACTCACGCCCAATGATCCCCATTCACTGTGCCCTTCTCGTCGGCAGGCGGTGTCGGACCATCGAGACACAGGCGTCTCAATCCAGCCGCGGGCTCCACCCCAGTCTCCGACAGTATCCCACGCGTGCTAGCTTCGGCCTCTCCAACACCATTGCCAAGACGCCCATCTGCATCTGCGTCATCAGCGTTTGCTAAGAGAACGAGAGCGAGAGCATGCGCCGCTTGTCGTCTAGCAAGATGCAAATGTTCTCAAGACGTGCCGTCCTGCTCCAGATGTCGAGAGCAAAACACTGTCTGCCGCTATGCCGATCCTTGGGAAGATGCTACAGGACACATTCAAGAGAATGCGGGAGTCCCATCCATCTCTATCGATGTCACGCCTAGCTCGGATGGGATCAGCCCGGCTACTCATGCAGCACGCGCGAACGCACACGGCACCGCCAAGCGGCGCAGGCAAAGTGTATCGAGAGGTGTGTCGAATGGATTCAGACCCGAAACTATGGAAGACAACGCCGAAGATCCATCCAGAAGCGTGTGAGTTGATTTGATCTCTTTCATGGCTATTCTATACCTCGGCATCACCTCGTGTGTCGCCATCGGACATCCGCGTTAACTCTTAACAGAATCGACCGTATCAGCCGCCCCGTTATCAGCAAGCACGTCGAAGCATATTACGCAAACATCTATCACAGCCAAGGCAACGCCTTTATTCACCGAGGGACGCTCTTGCGCGATATTCAGACGGGCTGCGTTTCGCCAATCTTACTCCTTGCGTTGTGCGCCGTGTCATCACGATTCGTGCCGGAAACTCCGCCTCTACAAGGGACGCTCTGGGCGAAAGAATCAAAGACTATGTTGATACTCAGTGACGACATTCACATCGATCATGTTGCCGGGGCCTTGCTGTTGGCCAAGTATGAAATCAACAATGGGAAATACGAGAGCGCCTGGATCTTGACCAGTATAGCTCATCGAGCGGCTTTGGCCTTGGGCTTGCACAGGGAGATCGGGCAAGGTGGCTGGGCAGCGGGTGAACAACATGAGAAGGACGTCAGCTGGGTTCATCGGGAGACTCGGAGGAGATTATTCTGGGCTTGCTACTGCTTGGACAGGATGGTGCGTCCAATGCTAGACTCCCCCAAACAATATCACCGCATGCGTGGGCTGACCATGACATTCCGTCGGGTAAGATGTCGACCGGACAACCTGATTACATTCTCACTCAACCCAGCTCTATACGGATACAACTCCCCTGCGAGGATCACAATTATCAACTTGGTATACCGTGCACTACCCCCATGCTTGCTCCTGAAACCTCTCTATCCCTCTTACTGGGCAATCCAGATTCGCCGTCGTTTGGCGAAACGCCCATCGGTCTGTTCGGTCATTATGTACAGATGACCGGCATGAGGTATCGTGTGCTCGTGTGAGTGGCCAGGAGGGCTTTACCGGTGCCACTGGCTGACACAGTGTCGTTTTCCCCTATCGTTCCCCTTTATTCACTATCGCAGATGTTCTCGAGGCCATGACAACGCTGTTGAGCCGCCGTGGAGTCCAACCTCTTCGTGGTCCCGATGCGCCATAGACCTTCAGACATGGCGAGAAACCTTGACCGCTCCCTTTCGGCTCACGACCGACACAATTTTCGCCCGTCAAGCTCAAGGCCAACTCACGGCGCTGCTAATGCTGCACGTATGGTATGATCAATGCCTTTCCGACCTGTATCGACTAGCTTTACCCGGCTTCCCCGAGTCCCTTCCTCCCGACATCATTTCTACCGCTCCGATAGAGTGGATAAACGAGACTCGAAATGCTTGCATCAAGCATGCTCAAAACATCGCAGCTACCTTGGAACTGGTGGGTCAATATGTTGACAAGGAGTCCTTCATCTTTTTGGATCCAAGTCTGCCGATATGCGTGTACGAGAGTATGAGAGTACAAGTGCAGTCCCTATTTATTGACTATGGCGATGCGGTACAACTAGCGGACGCTGTCGAGCGGCAGGAACGGGCTGAGAAGCTGGGAGAAGAGCTGAGGCGAATGATGGAATGGGTTGAGAGGATGTGTAAATACTTCAAGCAAACTGAGTACCTCGTGAGTGAATCGGATGTCAATTTGACTCGCCGCAGTCGTTCTGAACATGTTCAAACGTGTCACTCTGTAGGTACGGGAGATGCGGAAGATGATGAGACGGCATGGACTGAGCCCTCGGACGAGTTCTGAGCCGTCCAATCAGTAAGTCCCCGCAGCTTGACTTGGATCTACCCAACTGGACGGTTGCTAACGCAACATATGTTTTCGTGCAGTGACACATCGGGAGCAGCCACGCCTAATCATCCATGGAAACGTAGAGTCCATCAGCTCAGAGAGCATGACAAAGACTCTGGACTAAATCGCCAACCGCCTCGGCAGGCTGGTGAAAATCTTGATGCACCGCGCGATACCATCAGCATGGGTGCTCAAGGCCTGAGACGCCCTTTGTTCCAAGCCGAAGACATGGTCAGTGAAATCATTGCCCGTTGCATCTCGAGACAGGAGCTGCAGAAGCTGATCCTCCCGATATGTGCGACTTGCAGATGGGCAACATGAATCAACTGAATCCCGCGCCCGTCGAGCAAGGCACCTTTGATTTTGCCAGCCTCGCGATTCTGCACAGCGGTATGGGCATGGACGTTGCAGGAGGGAGAGACATGGGACGCACGTCGCAGGACGATATTAGTGCTTTGTTCCGCGGATTGGATGATCAGACCAACTTCGGTATGGGATTGGGTGGAGGAATGGGTGTTGGCATGGCATCAGGTATTAATAATCCATCTTTAGGAACGGGTACTGGAGATATAGGAAACTGGTTGGGAGGGTTCGGAGGATGGACGGCAGCGGGATATGATCCGTTTGAGGATACGGGTATATGATGGAATGTGCTATGCAGTAAGGCTGAGCATACAAGCGGATGACATGGCAGGTTGTCATAGTACTGTCGAGCAGCCTGGTTGTCGCTCGTTTAAAAGAGTTTGGACCGGGTTGCCTAGACGTTGATTCATCGATGTCACTTCACATGACGACGGCGGACAGTCGATCAGCAGAATAAGCAGCGCAGCTCAACTCATACTGGGATGTACCGTGCTGCGCGCCCGCCAACCCTCCTTTGATCTTCTTAATGCATCATCATGCATCGGTGAGTATGGGGACAGATACGCCAAAAGTGATTATGTTCGGGTGGAAAAGCGCATACAGCCCGAACCGAGTTTAGCGATATGCGAATCTGGCTGTAGGCGAGTGCGGTGTCTTCCGGAGTCAGAGACCAGTCAGTACATTTGGTCAGATTGGATATCTCATTTGCATCGCGTTGTGTATCGAGCGAGCTTCTCATTGTCGACTTTCGCGCTCGCCGGTGAACATCATTCGACGCTACTCACTCCGCTGAACACGGAGAACACGGAAAAATACAGACACATAGTCATGCCCTCATCACTCTTGAATCTGCCTGACCCAGCGGTCGAACGAGAGCTGTTTGCTCTGGTGAAGAGAGAACGGCTGGCTCGTGATACTGGCGATTTCGACTTTCTCAGTCAACTGTACTGGGAGGACTCGGTCGTGCGCGTGACATGGTTCGAAGGGACGATCGCGGAGTTTATTTCGGTATCGCGGGACGCACACCAGCGAGGACGTGGAAGAGGGATCCACGTCATCAATCCGGTCCGAAGCGAGGTCGTCGGACAGAGGGCCATAGTGGAGAGCCAAGGTGAAATCCATATTCGGCCCAAGATAGGGGACGTCTTCTGCGATGTCGTGGCGTGGTGCCGGTTCTTCTCCAGGCTCGAGCGGCGCGACGGCCAATGGCGCCTCCAGACATTCGACAGTATCTACTGCAAAGACCGGATCGATACCGTAGACCCCTCAGCAACGCTCCACCTCGACCCGTCCAAGCTCGAAAACGCTCGTCAGTCCTACAAACATCTTCGATATATCAATCTCAGTGCAAACTATACCGTCCCCGACGATCTCCCAGGTGACGATCGACCAGATCTCGTCCAGGCCTTTTACGCCGACGCAACGAAATGGCTACACGGCCAAGAGTGATCGCAACGCAAATGACCTTCCGATGTATTGGGCAGTATCACCCGTGAAAGCAATTCACATCATTCATTGGAGTGCGCGGCAGCGTGGGACGGTCAATGGATGATCTTGTGCGGTCTGGCTGCTATCTTCAGCAGTCGAGGACGCAAGCGAAGACAGAGGAAGCGAGAAAAATCCTCATAATCACATCGGAGAGTCAATGATACGATCGTATACAAAGCTAGATCTCCATAGACCACACGAACCTGCCATGCACGGTTCTCCAAATTTCGCTGTTCCCATGTGACCAGACTGTTCACCACACAGCGTCTTCGACGGTTTCTTTCCGTGAGACACACCTCACATTGAATCCGTCAGCACGGAAAACGTGCGCATCGCGCAGAAGCAGGCTGTGCAAAGACGTCCATCTTGAAAAGTCCCGCCTGAACATGATTGAGTGCTTTCGTGTGGTGGGCCAGGCGAAACTTGAAACTTAAAACTGGCAGGGCTCAGTAACCGTCGGCTCGATCTTGCGGCTAAATCGCTTAGACACTCCGCAACAGGTTGGCTCGTAAATACTCGTAGCGCCCGCTCCCAGTATTTTGAGTGCCGGTACCAGCGGAGATGCATGAACGCCGCACTTCTCTGATACACCCAGTCTCCTTAGCTCGTACATCCCAACCACGTCTTATGCTGGAATCTTATTATTATGATCGGTTCGGTTGGAGGAAGCCAACCTTGTTGCCGAATTTATCCAGAGGGCAGTCATGCTCTTACAGATCGCTAAGACTGGCCAACTGATGCTATGGCGTGCATGCAGGGATATCCGGTACTCGTATCGACAGCCGAATGGCTTTGCTGATAAAGTAGAGTTGCCGAGGGATTATGGAGTGTATGAGCAATAGCATTGGGTCAGATTCGCGTGCTCTGAATCTTAGGACAGCATCACCTCTCTCTCCTTTCGCCTTTTCAGCGAGATTCATCTACGGTCCAAAGCGCGATTTGCCACCATGAGCACGAGCGGTAATGGCAGTAGTGTCGATATCGAGGAGAAACCTCTGGACGAGGCAACGTTCACCTCGGCTCCTATTCTCGAAGCGGGAAAGTCTGGTGTCCCGCAGAATGCGCAGAATGGTCTGCGAGGCCCACCTGGTGCGCCCAGTGGTGCGGGCGGTCCTGGGGGTCCTGGAGGTTCTGGAGGTCCTGGTGGGCGTGCAGGTGGACCGCCGCCCCCGCACGTTCTCGCCAAAATTGGCATGAAGGCATTGATGAAGAATTCCGCCATATTGCTCTTAGTCATTTGGTGTGCTGGTACGTGGCTCTACGGGTCAAACAGCGGTGCTCAGAATCGTGCATATAATCTCAAGGCGAGTGCTCTGACAGCTACCTTTTCCATATAACCTGACTCATCTCCCCTGCAACGTTTCAGATCTTGGTGCGAGATTTTGACGAGAGCAACTTTGGCCAATCGTTGATCGACGCTGTCAACGCGGTGAACGGGGCACGCACTTTGCCTACATTCGTCGTTTCGACTGATGCGACGGTACAAGATATGCACGATAGGGTATTTGATGGAACGTACTGGGCAGCGATCTCTGCCAACCAGGGTTCCACCGCTGTAAGTCTTCTGACCTAACGTGTCTGCTTCTCGTCGTCGTTGTTCGCACGACAGATTCGCTAATGTCTGCCTCGGTATCGCTCGACACTATTGTAGGCGTTTAATGAAACACTCGCCACGGCCTCGAGCGCCGCTGCGTACAATGCTACATCCGTCTACACGTACTACGCAGCGACGGTTAGATACTATACGGCCTACGTATCATATGTGTACCCAGGTATACTCGAGGTCCTCGCTCTCGCCGAGCAAAACGCCAATAAATTTGCTGCGACTGCTGCTGTGGCACAAACGTCTCTCGACGTGGATCAGATCACGGTGGTCGCCACTCCCGCTCGATACACGTTTGAGGACGTGGCGCCTTTACCGTTCCAATCGCGTGTCTTCGTGAGTCAATCTGGATGGGCTTTAGCTCGTGCGCTTGCTGGGTTCTCGCACTGACGCTCGCTGGTGAATTGTCTTGGCTCGCAGCTCAACACATTTGGGGTTGTCATCTCTCACCTATCGCAATTCTTTTTCAACATGATCTTGAACGGTATTTTCCTTGGGGTCGGGATATATCGTAATACGACTTTCTTGAGACTGGTCAAGAGAAAGTACCCGATCAAAATCGTTTGGACGCTCTTGACTTCGTTGATCATCGCAAGCTTCCCTTTAATATTCAAGACGAGCTTCCATGTCGGTGCCAGGGACATTTTTGCCCTCTGGGCTTCAGAGTGGTCAGTCTGGGTGTCTTCGTATTCTGCATCAAGGTGGAGAACCGCAGAGCTGACGCTGACATCCCATCGATTCGATTTCTCGCGGTCGCGGTGACTATCGTAGGGCATACGCGATCATCAACTTCAATACGATCGGTACCGCCCTCGTCTTCATCCCGCTGCCTTTCATGTCCATGTTCGTCTTCCCTTGGGTTGTGACCTCGAGTGAGTCATTTCAGGACTACAGTGCTACATCTGTACATGAGATGCCCGCAGCTCACGCTCACGCTCACACGACTCGATTCGCAGTCGGAGCCACGATTGCTCCGATCGAGTTGTCTAACGTCTTCTACCGCATCTCATACATCTTCCCCAGCCACGGTGAGTCCGTATTGCTTACAGTGTATCTACATGGCTGACGGAAAACCGTTGATCCTGTAGCGTACTGGAATACGGTCATGACGGCTTACGGCAAAGGAGCTATCAACCGACTACACATCTACCTACCCATCCTAGCCGCCTGGATCGTAGTCACAGAGATCGCGTGGCTGCTTGCGGACGTAGCGCTCGCTAGACGATCTACTAAACCGCCCCCGGGTCCTCCTGGCCGACCCGGTGGCGGAGGAGGACCGCCGGGTGCTCCAGGACCATAGGCTGATGTCACGGTGAGAAATGTGCGCGTGTGATCGAAGGAAAAGCTGCACGATAGCATCATGCATAGTATCTGCAATGGATCAAGCGTAAGGGTATGCCATGTGCGATCAATTTTACAACAGCGATCTGTTCCTCCTTGCTTGTGAATGGTGATCTCGCTGCGGTCCTGAAAGGCATGAGGTGATTGAATCCCGGACATCACTCCTATGTAGTGTCTACTATTTACATATGTCTATATGTATGTTGATCATATAATGCAAAGACCAAATTTGCTGTGGAGACTGGGCTATGGAGAAAATGGCTTTACATTTCATCCTACGACCTCGATGCCTAGGACAGCGCCGGCTGCCCATTGGAGCAAAGCGTTATTGATAGGTCGCCCCTTTTCGAGCAACAACATCGTCCCTTCTGCGCCTATGAGCGTGCCCATGATCTCAGTCGTCATTGGAAGTGCTGAAAAACCGTCTTTGCAGCTGTGCGAGAGGTCATTTTAGCCTCATCTTACTTGACACATGGACAGGAAGCTAAGATAAGACTCACCATATCTCGAGATCGCCCTTGTCTAACTTCACGTCTGGCAATAACTTGTTGCCCTCTTCGATCACTTTGTCTTGCAGATGCGAGATCGACTTGGTACCAGGTCGATGGCCGGGAGGATGCCCATTCTCGTCCGCGAAGACCTTGGCTGAGGCAGCTACTAATAACAGATATTGCCGAAGAGAGGAGGAAGACAGGTCAAAAGTGGTTCCTAGGGCTTTCATGACTATGACCATGCTGGTCAGGCCCTCTTCTGGCTAAAAGACTTAAAGGACCTCGAACAGATACGCACTGCGCTTGGCTTTATCGGGGCTGTAATCCTCGGGATGCGGGTGCAGGTCAATCCCTTCTATTACAGGCGTACTCGCCTCGTCCGTCACTAAGGGAATATGGTACAGTAAGCGTGACACCAGTAGTGTGTAAAGGAGAAGTGAGCGAGACACTGACCGCGGTGTCGCCTATATTGACTCCGCATCTTGATGTTGAATTGAGATCGTCGAGAAATGATCAAAGCCCTTGGAGGGGCTGAAATATACGCATACCCGCTGTCAGTTCCTGCTCATGTGCAGACAGAGACAGTTCGCTGAAGACGCACCTCGATAAAGGATTTCCCCCAAAGCCTCCTCAACAGGTCGGGCGAAATTCACAGCTACCACCAACGAAAAGGACAAAACAAACTCCTCATCTCGTTGTATCAACGATAACGCATCCTAGTGACGTGTCAGTATCGGCACCCAGTCTTAGTACAGAAGACGAGGAAGATCGACCTCGGCTCACCTCGTTTCGGGTAGTGACCTTGACGCCGGGATGTCGCTGCCTTAATTGCCTATGGTGCTCATAATCGTTCATCACTGCTCCACAGGACGCATAAGCGAGCCAACGGCACTCACTCTATTAGCAAAGATACGTCTGTATCTGCAGCAGCTTCACTATCGAGCAAAGTAATGTCTTGCACACCTTTTACGAGTTGGGAAGATATGATCAGCGAACCATACGGACTCGCGCGCATTAAACCGCCCTCATACCCCGAGTGAGCCGCTGAAACGTCTCTCACCTGCGTTTGTGATCAGATATTTGATGGTCGGAAGGAACAGGTCGTCATTGCCCACAAAGAGCACGCGTTTGGTGGTGCTGGAGCCGCTATTGTTGACACTCGACTCGCTCATCTTATTCGAAGCCTTGTACAATATTACGACAGTGATCTGTCGATGTTAAGGATGACGCCGCAACCGTTAACAGATACAGTATGGTCTTTTGACCGAGCCGAACACGCAAGCAAGCAGAGCTGGACTCGAGCTGCTGAGTACAGTATCAGTGTTATGGGCCGAACGACCAGCCTCGGGTAGTATTACAACGATACAGTGACACAGGTGCAGTACGAATGCGTAATCCGGCAATGGGATTCAGCAATCCACCGAGCTCGGCTAACGCGGGCGTGAAACGATCGACTACCGATAGGCGGTCGGTCACCTTCGCTTCCAAGTAGTGTTGTTCGGGACCTCTACGGTGATTGTAGCCGAGTTGACGCGCTTAAGCGGGAGGACACTCGGCTAAGCAGTGCATGTCAAGGCCAAAGTCACGTAGACTGTACGGAATGAGATCGCTTGGCAATGTTCTGGTAGCACGATCTGGCTGTACGAAATGAATGCATAGCAATATGCCCTAGAAGTGATAATAACGCATGAACGATAATCACTAGTCCATTCGCGCCGCTGGACACCGCGCAAGTCCACTACAACGTATGTATGTCCGCCCATCATGATTGTAATATCTAAGTCGCTAAGAGTCGAAATTACCACGCAGGCTGCGATTCCAAGAACTTTCTACAGAACGCTTCTCTCTCCTTAGTCTCGGCTAGCGGCCAGACACCGTTGTCTGGCGCAAGCCGCATGATACCCTCAGCAGTCGTGATGGGGAACTCTGCTAATCCGGATCCGGACGACTTCCCTTCACCATTGGGATTGCCGTACTTGATAAAGTTGATCCAGTACTGCGATGTGGTAGAAGCGACCTTCTTGTCGGTCTCTGTCCATTCGTGGTCGTACTGAGCGTACATGTTGTCAAAGACATAGGGAATCTCAGCACCGTGGTACGCTCCAAAACGAGCGCCGTGTGCAGCCTTGCTGTAGGTATAGGTAGAGCGCGGTACGTCGTTCTCGTATATCCGCAAGAGGCGCTTCTTCTGTGTACCATTCGCTTCAATCTCCTTGTCAGCTTCAGCGCCTGGCGCAGCAGGCCCGGGAGCCCCGGGCGCCTTGGGCTTCTTGGCATCGGGGTCAAGACCGCCGGCCTTGGGAGGTGGAGCTTGATCGAACCAGTAGCCGTAAACGGGCGATTTGGCGTGCTGCTTCCACTGGTCCACCCACATTGCGACCGTCACCCTCGAGTTGTCCCTCGCCTGGGCGTTCCATGCATCAAGCGCCTGCTGATCCGTCTCGAAAGGATAAAGGGCAAGGAAGTCGTCGGCAAGAGAACCGAATTTCTGCTTGGCGCACGATCGGATGTCGTCGGCCGTGAGTACGGGATCGGCATATGTACCACCTTCGTCGGCATTATGGCCCGTCATGATGGGGACGTCGTTCTGGGTGCCGTGCTCATAGCACCCTGTGTAGTTGTACGGGAGAACATGGCCGTCAACGTTGGGTCGGTAGAATGGAGGGTTGCCCCAGACGTCATCGTTCTTGTTGTTACCGACCAACAACGTATCAATGGGCAGAGCTCTCATTTCGGCCATGTTGGAAGCGCCTTTCTCCTTGATTGTCTCGAGGCCCTGTCGTATAGCCTTCTCCTTGGTCCGGTAAGCCGGGGCGAGGCCTGATAGTAAGGGATCATGGGTGTACCGTTCGCCAGCCTGAGGCGCGGCTGCTCGGAATAGACCTTTCGACAGAGGCGATAGAACGTGGATACCCGTAGACGCTCCACCAGCTGATTGACCCCCAATAGTCACTGTCCGAGGGTCACCGCCAAATGCGGCAATGTTCTGTTGAACCCACTTGAGCGCTGCGATCTGATCGAGTATTCCATAGTTCCCACTGCTTCCAACACCACTTTCCTCGTCGAGCTCAGGTGACGCGAGGAAGCCTAGAATACCAACGCGGTAGTTGAGGGTGACGACGACCACACCTTTGCTTGCTAAGCCCGTGCCCTCGAAAGCGGCTTGACTGCCTGAACCAGCAATGAAGCGGCCCCCGTATATCCACACAAATACAGGCAGCTTCTCGGACGCCGAGGGTGTATCTGCGAGAGGCGTGTAAACGTTGAGGGACAGACAGTCTTCCGACGCGTTGTCGATTTCGATAGGCCCAAAGGGCAATTGCGGGCATACGGGACCGTATTCATTGCAAAGCTTCACTGCGGTCCACGGCTCGCGAGGCTGAGGGGCCTTCCAACGGTTCTCCCCCGACGTAGGCGCTGCGTATGGAACACCGCGATATACAGTGATCGAGGAGTCGAACTCGGACTGGACACCTTGTACGAGACCCGAAGAGATTTGCACCGGAGCGCTGGTCTTGGGGGCATTCGTCATCTCTACTCAATCGAGATGTCAGCGCAAGGCGGACTCGGAATACGCAGTGCACCCACTTACTGAAGGCAAGTTAAGTGAGCAGCAGTAAGACCGTGGGGTTACTCGTGGGATGCTATCACTTCCGCCGATGCTGCCAAGCTGTATGATATCGGAAGGATGGTTATCAACAGAAACGAGTTAAGATCTTAAACGCAATTAACGAGATAGATGTCAAGTCAAAATAGCCGCAATGCCCAGTCGGCAACGATGACCGACCTGTATAATGATGCGCAGTCGCAATTCCCGACCGTACCGAGACAGCAATTTAGGTCTGTAGCACGCGCGACCACCGGATAATCGTCTTTGACAGTGGAGTGCCGGGTAGAGCCGTGCGATGCTACGTAGTCAAGAGCGACCATGCGGGAAATTCAACGTTAAGCGCTCCAAGCGAGTACCCCGACGCCGTTACCCCGCTCCTGCCCCATTTCACTCGACATGTGGCGAGGAACAGACAGATCTCGCTTGGAGGAAACAGATCTCAGCATTTGGGACGTCGGTTCGGTCGGCAGGAGTGGCACTTGTGTCTGGTCATTTCCCTTTTCTTTCCAGTCGACCTAACTGCATGGGCAGCATTACACTTTGCCCCCCCTTAGCCGATCAACGTAGGTTTCAGCTACTCCCAGTCCATGATGCAAAAGGCACGGAACAGTACGAGACTGGCAGGGTATTGACGTAACATGCTCGATGAGCCCCCATGCTAAACCCCGCGGAGCCTCCAGATCTGAAATTCGCCGCTCGCCTAGACACTGTAGATCCTCGTCCACTTGACAACCTCTCTTCCTCTAACCTCGCCGTCCGTTGCTGCGAGATCAGCTCGGCTAGATCCTCCGAGTGCAAGTATCAAGCGTCCGCTTCCGAGGCGTCGAGTACATAAAGGACCCCCGTGCTTCACCTGTTCTTTCCCCGATCCTCTCCACACGTCACTTATCGCGCTCCCTAGGCCCCGCCTTGAACTCAAGTCGTCTCGTACACCTTACACTATCATCCAAACATGGCGGACCTGGAAGACAGGAAAGAGGATATCTCTCATCTCGAGCAGCTGGACTCTGAGCCTCATGGCGTCGAACATCTACGCAAAGAGCAATATATCAACGCTCGCGAAGCCGCCATCTCCGAGACTCGATCACCATGGACTGTTCTCAGAGAGAACACCAGGGTAATGATGACTATTCTCTCGGTCCAGGTGAGTGTCCTCACGCATTATGATCCCGTAGATCATCGTGCTGAAGCTGCCTCGAAGACTCAAGGTATCATCCTCGGTCTCGAATATGTACTGCTTGGTGCCTTGGTAGGGAACCAAGCCTTCTGCAAGACCATGGGAGCCTACGATGCAGCCAGTGGCCGCTACTCCGTCGATGCTTGGAAACTCTCCCTCTGGGCAGGTGTCTTTGGTATCATGTAAGCTACTTTCCTCCAACCTCGCCGACACTAGATGAATACACCTGCTAACACTTGTCGCACAGGCAATTCGCTGGTCAGGCTACTTTCGCCTTCATCTGCGACAAGTTTGGTCGACGCGCAGGTCTCTACCTCGTTATCCTCGTGACATATGTTGGTGTCGCTCTCGAAGTGGCATCTCCAAACTACAAGGTTTACACTGTCGCCAAAGTGGTCATGGGAACCGCAACTGGGGGTCTGCAGGTGAGCAACGAGCAGTTCGCAAGGCGACAGCCTGTCCGTCTGGTCTTACACCCGTTCTCAGGTCGCTATCCCGACATATGTCGCTGAGGTTGCACCCCGTGAAATCCGAGGTATCTCCATCGGTCTCTTTGCTTTTGAGCGTGAGTCGTCCGTCGTTATAGGAAGAGTACCCTCGATTGACCAGTCCACAGTATCGTTCGGTGCTCTCATGGGTAACCTTGTCACGTACGCGGGCAACCAAGCTTTCCCCTCTGCGACAGACAACCGAGGCTGGAGGGTACCTCTCTACGTCGGCCTTGCCGCCCCCACGGTCTCTCTTATCCTCGAGATCCTCACACTTGCCGAGTCGCCTTATTGGCTTACGCTCAAAGGACGCCGCGATGACGCCGTCCGCAGCATCCGCAGGCTTTACCCAAGAAAGACCGAGGCTGAAGTCGAGCAAGAAGCCAATTTGCTCGTGTACACAATCGAGAAGGAGAGAGAGATGCAATCTCAGTCTTCTAGCGCCGGCTTCCTTGACTGTCTGAGGGGTGTCAACCTCCGTCGTACATTCGTTGCCGCCTTCCCATCGCTGGCTCAGCAAATCTGTGGTAACCAGCTTGTCCAGTCGTACTCGACATACTTCTTCGGCCTCGCCAATATCACAGACTCGCTCCGAGCCTCGTGCATCGTCTCTGCTCTAGGTCTGGTTGGTGCCATCGGCGCATTCTTCCTCGTTGAGAAGAAGGTCGTGGGACGATTCTGGCTTGTCTTCCTGGGCATTGTCGCGGTCACCATCTGCATGCGTGAGTAATCGTAGGCATTACGTCGTCACTCAGTGTCGCTGACGGAAACTATCAGTGGGTATCGGTGTTGTTGACACGGCTTCTGGCGGAACCATAAGCTCTGGAGGTGGCTGGGCCCTTGTGATTTTTGTCGGTCTGTATAACTTGGCCGTCTCCGTTGGTCCGGGAGTAGCAGGATGGGCGTACGCCGGCGAAGCCGGTTCTGTACGACTGCGAGCCAAGACTTCGGCGTTCGCCACGGGCTCGAACGCTATTGTCGGGACGTTCTGGAACGTCGTTCTCCCTTACGAGTTGACGGCGATCGGCCCGAAGACTGGCTACATGTTCTTCGGTTTCGGCGTGTTATGCTCTGTGGTCATCTGGTTTGGCATTCCTGACCTCACCGGGAGAACCTATGCGGAGATGGACGAGCTGTTCGAGAAGAAGACGCCGGCGAGAAAGTTCAGGACGACAGTCTGCACCGGTGACTACGGTACCACCGAGTAGGCCCAAGGCGTTTTGCTAGTCGAGGTATTTGTAGTAACGAGGGACCTCGTCACAGTGTATCAACAGAATGAAGGCGAAGGAGAGACGAGTGAGTGTGAAGATGGATCATGCAGCTTCGTAATGGACATACTAGTCGCTCCTTCGGAATTTATCGTTTTACCCTTTTATGCACCTGTCAGTCGAGACGATACGGTATCCCTATCTGAGATCCGTCGTGCCTTTACGTGCATGAGCTGATGAGCGGAATGTAAAGACTCGCGTACTCGCGTACTCGTCTCGATTGTGCTCGAGTAAGTAACTTGGCCAGATGCAGGATTTGCCACTGCCACTGCCACGAAGCACGTACTGTATCGAATGTTGACAATCTCGCTCTATCATTCACTTTGTGTAAGTTGTTATATTCCTAGTCTAATCTGCGAATGACAATGGCCCCTCCTCTGCGGAAACAGCGTACGTATATCCGCTCACCCGCATTGCAGCCCTTGTCAGACAGACAGTGTAAAGTTGACAACTAATGCATGAACTACCAATCAATAGCTTCACGACAGAATGCAGGTCAGCCCTTGGCGTCCAGCTCGACCGCGCATCTGCATCTCACCTCGTCGTCGTCTCTCCAGGGTCAGGGCTTTGGTGGTACGAGTCATACTCAGATCAGTGCGTCGAGACAGAGTGGGATGACGGACTTTCAGATCCGGCGACTGAACAGACGGTTGGAGGATCTCGAGGTGGGTCTGTTCTGCACAAGCGTGATCGTGATAGTGATCTCTGATTGCATTTATCGTGTAATTGCTTGCGATATGGGCAGCGGACAAACCCTACAGATATCCCCCCGCAGTCCTTCATCCCAACCCCGGCTCAAGCTCATCCACACGCACACGCACACGCCGCATCTCCTTCAGCGTCAAATCCCATTTCAGCCAACGCTCCACTGCACCTACAGCAGCAGCAGCAGCAGAAGAAAAAGCAGAGTGCGAATGTCCGGAGGATTCTGTACGCGCGGAAGAATCTCAAAGATTGGTTGGATGAGCTTGTGCGTCGTCTCTATCCCCCTCTCTCCTCTATCTTTATCTCTTCTCTCTCTCCTTTATCTAAATCTTCATCTATGCTCCCTCTCTCCCTCTCTGTCCCTGTCTCCGCTCTCTCCTCATTTTACTCTCCTCTCCTCCCCTTTTCCCACTCAAGTCAATCACCTCATGCCACACACACACCC
>JALPCB010000095.1:0-70473 GCA_026538395.1 Cryptococcus sp. GC_Crypt_3
TTGCCCCACCAGCTGACGACATGCCGTACGAATTCAGCTCCGCCGACCCTGTATCGCAGATGAATTCACAACCATCGGGTTATGAGCAGTACGTTGAACAGGAGAACGTTACACCTAGAAGACTACCGGCCATTGCCATCGATACATCGGTACCCCAATATCTCGAAGATGCGAGACCACCAAATAGGCCTCGAAAGAAGAGCCAATCTGAAAGCAAATCGACGGAACATCAATCATCCTCTGAGAGCAGGCCTGCACGCCCAAAATCAATGGGACCGGCGCCTCATCCCAGACGGAGTCAGACTGCTCACGGTCACCCCGCAGCCGTGCGGATGGCTGAGAGCCGTAGTGCCGATTCGAAAGCGAGATTGCGGAATGCGAACTTGATGGCACGTTCAAGTTCAGGCTACGGATTGGATTCTCCATCAAATCCGGTGCGAACGTCCTCCCACGTCGGAGCACCAGTCACCATACCGGGCGACATGGCTCCACCTGATCTTGGCGGTCCTGATGGCTTGGAAGCAAAGGTTGTCCTTCTTGGCAGTCAAGGCGTAGGCAAAACTTCCCTCATCTTGCAATATACGACCCGAACTTTCTCTCCGACCCCTGCGCCTGCAACAATCGGCTCATCACTCCATACTCGTAAGCTCGTACATGACGGTGTCCGAGTCAAGTTGCAAATATGGGATACGGCAGGCCAAGAACGCTTCCGCTCAATGGCACCGATATATTATCGTGGCGCTCATGTTTGCATCCTCGTGTACGACGTCGTCGACATGCAGAGCTTCGACGATGTCAGAAGTTGGCTGGAGGAGCTAGCAAAGACGGTTCCGAAAGAGACTATAATCTTCGTGGTTGGCGCAAAGATCGACCTAGAGCGAAGGAGGGTAGTATCGTGAGTGAAACACCTGTTTTGCAGTGTCATCAAGCCAGGCTAAAAGTATATGATCCCCTTTGCAGGCTTGATCATGCCTGCGAAGCCATACGATCTTGGTTGAAACCCATCCCGCCGCCAGTGCCTCCGCCTCTCCTCTCCGCTCCTTCACGCAGCCTTTTTCGACACTCCCCTTCCCTCTCCCGGGCAGAATCTTCTGTCAGCACGGCCCCATCGAGATCACCCTCCACGTCTGTTCTTGCCTCCCTGGATTCGCTGTCGCCACGGCCAACTCCTGCTATGCTTTCTTCGAGACCGACAGAGACGTCCAAGCCGGCAGCATCCGTCCCCTTTCCCATGGCCAGACCTTCTCCAGGCAAAGCGTCGGCCCAGCCCTTGCCCGCCAAAATCCGCCCGAGCTCTCCACCTACCGTCAAGATCATCTCTCCAGCCTCACCGACATCTCCTAGACGAGTCGCCTTCTCGACTCTGCATTCGCCTACAAGACCGACGTCTGCAACGTTCACTGACCCGATTGGGCAGTCCATAACACCTGCGTCAGCAACGTCAGGTCATAGGGTGTCTGGTGGACGCTTTTCTATCTCCGGCGTCCTAGGCATGAACCGGACCACTAGCTTGAGCAGTGCTGCTTCCAGCCTTGCTCAGCTGGCTGAATTGCCTTCCAGTCCTCGTCAAGCCGACCACTCGCCCTCCGCGCTTGCGCCGCCATCTGCTATCACACCGGCTCGAGTGCGAGTGGAAAGCACGCCGCACTTGTCGAACTACGACCCGCAAGCAAGCCGGCGCAAGTCCGAGGACTGGTCTTCGCGAAGTTGGCGCATGGGCGAAGGACCAGGCGCGGCTGAGACTCTTGGCGAATTCGGAGCGGGAGTCAAGCGGAAGGAGAGTGGCGAGTTGTTAGCGAAAGGACAAGCGAAGAACGGCCCTCTCTCAGCCAGTGTCGGCGGATCAGATTTCAAGTCGCAGCAATTGCAAGGACGAGCCCGAGGAGGCAGCCTTGGTAGAGATCATAGGTTGTATGGTCCTGCGATTGAGGCAGATCCGGTGGATGAGATGTGGGGTATTGACGTGGAAGGTGTCCGGCTTGGGGAGTGCAGTGCTCTAACGGGCGAAGGTGAGCTTTCGACAAGTTGCATCTTGGTGTGACCTTGCAATCTTATGCTGATGACTGTGCTCTAGGTGTGGAAGCGCTGTTCAAGACTATCACCTTTATGCTGGTCACGAAAAAGGACAAGATTGAGCGGGAGCGTGTCCTTCGACGGAAGAACAGTGTGATGCTGGTCGATCCCAAAGAAGCAGATAAAGCTGGGGAGGAAAACAAGGGTAAATCCGGGTACGGCTGCTGCGCATAGCGCATAGCACAACGAGGCTACCGTCGCTCCCACCATCTCGCCACTGGACGTTTCAGCACAACGTCGACCTCCAGGGCCGAGGAGCAGATTTCCATCTCAATCATGGGAGATCAACAAGATTTCGTCAACATAACGACCATTTACGACATTCACGATTGGATAACGACTCAATACCTCACGAACGATATAACGAAGCATCGGATACAATCTGTTACGGACCAGGATCAAGGACCGAAATCATCGGGCATTGAAGCATCTCTCTTTCTCTTTCTTACTTTCTTTCCATTTTCCACTTTGTCAACGGTTCATAATCGCGTCATTTTGTTTGTCATACTCCTGTAATCATTCATTTTGATCTTCATTCCTGTTATCGTTTCATCTCATCTCAATCGTGACTCGAATCTCGTGGCCCATCCCATATCAACCAATGCATGACCGGCACAGCCGGATTGTAGACTTCCTCATCAGAAATTATCAGCGATAAGCACAGATACATGGCATACTCGGCGTTATCTCGAATATCAGACAAGCCAGAAATCGTCCCGGAATAAATACAAAGTCTCCCTTGAAGCACAAGCACGTCGTAGTCTTCTCCATCTCGATTAAGCATCCAGGTCGGTGAGGTCCGAATCACTTGCCATCTCCTCATCGTCATCAGTGACCTTTGCCAGTGTCTTCGTCTTGTTCTTCTTGCCCCTGACAGCGCGTTTGGCCTTAGTCTATTAGGTCACGACATTAGTACATTAATAGCCCGATACGTGACTTCGTTAGGAACGAGAGGAGAGGGGACTGACCTTTGCGCCTCTCCGTCCACCCCGACCGAGAACTTCGTTTCCATCCACTTCGTCCTCACTGTCTTCCACTGCTGTATCGCTTTCGTCCTCTTCATCGTCTTCGTCGTCATCATCTTCATCATCCTCGTCCTCGACATCGGTCTCTTCGTGCTTCGCTCTCTTGCGAGATACCCTTCTCTCCTTCTTCTGGCGCTTGCGCACAGGTGATGAGCTTGATCGTTCCGCTCGCTCACTGCGCTCAGCGCGTTTCTGCGTCTGCAACAGTCGATCCTCGTCAGCATCATCGGGCTCATTTTCGTGTGGCATACAGGTTGGAATAAATTGCCACTCACGAGGAATCCAGGAGCATTGATCTGTCTCTTGCCCAGACCCCTGGCCCAAGCTCTTGTCTCTTCAGTCAAATACTGCGTGCGCATTGCCTATGAAAGATCATGTCAGCATCGTCTTGACCGCTGTTTACGTATTGCTGAGAGGGTACGAGGAGAGACCATCGCACTCACTTTGGTCTTGTCTTCGGGTGTATCATGGCGATGGAAGATGTCTTTTGGCATCGTGATCTGATTGGGGTGCACGGGAACAATCCACATGTGTTTCTCCGCTCTGTTGCGGATGATGATTTGAGCGAGTTCTGACAGACTGTATAATGGCTGTTCAGATTCAAGGATGATTGTATCAGTATCTGATTTCTTCCACAGAAGGTAGCAGCAACAGTCTGAAAGGTAATAGCAGTCTGAAGATGCCCACCTTGTTGTCTTCTGCAAAGCGGTCTCGAACAGATTTCAAACCCCCAGCGATAGCATAGAGCAAACCGATATTATCTCTATTTGCCACGAAGTCCAGGTAGAGTTCGATAAACCTATGCCGACAACACGTTGCGTCAGCTCATTCCCTTCACGATGGAACGTGAGTTCGACACGTCAGATAGGACGCACCTGGAGATATCCTTCAAATTCTGCATGTCCGTTAAGCCTTCTCGCTCAACGTCATCCCCTTCACCCTTGACTTCCCACTGGAAGTCTGGATGATGCGTAAGGAGGTGCAGCAATCTGGCCAAAGGCAGCTCGATGCGTTCAACCCGTTGATCTACATCATTACATGCATCAGCTGACATCAACACCTGCTTTCCCCGCAGACCAGCTTACCTTGAGAGAACGACGACGCAACCTGCTGAATCGAGGCGAAGATCGATCGTCCCTACAAGTATATCAGCTCTGTTCGACAGAGACGCGGCTTATGCTGCTGTACTCACCAAGATGATGTTCTCTTGATCCGGGTCCATAGCTACCAGTGCGGGCATCAAATTCCACCTTGGTAACAATCTTTGCGTAGGCAGGACTTCTCCGAGTTTTATCAAGAATGAGTGTCGGACCAAATAGCACGGATCCTTCACGTTCAATGCTCTGACATCAGCTATGCGTGGCGAGACGGGATGACGAAGCGGGACGTACCTGTAGTGTCCCTGCTAGCAACTCAAACTGCTCAGGTTGGGTGATAGCCTTGTCAAAGGCTCTAACATTGGCCAACTTCAACAAGCACTGGCTCGCTCTCAAGCGCAAGTGACACCGCGCATTTCCGCTTCGAGGATGTAGAGTTTGACATCAATGAACGCTCTGAACACATGCCTGAGACGGTCCGATAGACACTCACCCTTCGTGCGTATCTTCGTTGACCATGCCGTTGTGACTTAAGACCGAGGTGAGCAGACTAAGCGCCGGCTGAAGGTACCTCTTCGAATCTGGTTCTCGTGCGTACGCGAGACACCAGTGCGTGCAGATGCGCAAGCCAAGAAGCTTGGCTCGATCAAGCAACTCGAGCGTATCTTCAGCGACCCATTCATCCCCGTCGAGCTGGAATCAAAGAGTCAGCAGCTACACAGTGTTAAAAGGTGATGTTTACCCACATCCTTGGATGGCGACTCCGCTAGCATCACCTCGTCCATAACATACTTGATGACGGCCTCGCTCTTCGCTTCGAAGGCTTTAGGTGCGGAAAGGGCGAGTTCGCTCAAAGCACGTAAGCAGGAGAGCTGTTGAGACGCTTTCTTCTGCTTCAGAGCTTTGAGAACACGCTATGTTCGGCAATTTAGCTCAACACGGAGCGTGGACGCTGTCCGCTGAACGTACGTCGATGAGCTGACTGCTTGCGTTGGCTTCTTTCGATCGAGCGATGAATCGCGCTGCGAATTTGGCTTGCCGCGGGGTGCCTTCCAGCACGAGAGTGCTCGCTCTTTCCACCACACGCCTACGCCAGATGACCCTCTGTCAGTGGAGCTCATTGGCTTTCCGAGGATGAACTTACTTGTCCGACGGGGTGAGGTCCGGGTAGAGCTTCACGACTGCAGCAAGAGCTTGTAAGGCAACTTCGACGAGTTTCTCATTCTTCTTATCTGCCATGATTATAACAAGCTCCTGCACATGTGTTTTAAACATAGGTGCGCCTTCTTTGGCGATCAACGATAGGAAGCGCGCTGCTGCTGCTGCAGACGCATCGGAATCTGGTTTCTGGAGGCGCCTGATGAGAGGCTGGATAGCCGAATGATTGAGGATACTCCAAGATGCCGTTTCGACGAGGGTAGTGAACGTATCCTCGATGTCGGTGTGGGACTGGTGGATGCGTCGGAACAGCTCGTTCTATGATGGTACATGGTGTCAAAGCTGCGCATGGGCAAGAAAAGCAGTGGAGTACTCACTCGAGACTTGATTATTGTCGCCAAATTGGAATGTATGTCCACAGTGGCACGGAACAGCTTGTATAGTCTCGGATCGTTTGCGTCTGCAAAAGCATGCAAGTCCCTCTTGGTCTTCTCGAATTCTCCTTGTTGTCCTACAAGGAGTGATCAGTGCCTGCAGTAACGCTTCACCAGAAAATATGGCCCTCACGTGCAATAGCGTCAATGACAAAGCTCAACTTTGCCTTGACGTTTTGCGCATCGGCATCGATGACGCCGCCCTAGCCCAAGGCAAATCAGTGATTATTCCCATGTTGCGGATCAAAGATCGAGGTGGACGCACGTTGTTCTCTTCGCAAAAGTTGACAAAGGCGAGATATGGCGAGGAGCCCTTGGAGAACCCGCTAAGCTTCGATAACTTATCCAACGATTTGAGAGCGAAGTCATCGAGATGGGAAGCGACAAGCAAGAACCGATCCACCCAAGCTTGTTCGTCTTCTGCGTCCTGTGGTAGAGGAAGGATCATCGTTTTGAAAGCCACGGCGATTTGTGTCCTAAGATGTCAAGTAAGCTTCGCTGGAACACCGCAGCGCGGGAGGAACGCACCGCATTTCTGGTGTTGCGTCCTTGATGAAAGAGCAATGCAGAATCGCCTGGGGTATCCAAGCAAACTGAGAGACTGCCTCGGCATCGTTTGCCTCGCTGACGTCGTCATCAGCTTAATTTATGCAATCAGGAGACGAAGTGTACATACGTCTCAGAGTATGCAAGATTCCAGAGTTTACCCAAAGCACTTAGTGCTTCGGTTCGAGCAGTAGTCTGCAAGAGCAAGCAATCAATCAGCTCGAGCCAAGACATTTGTGCGCGCAAAACTCACTTTCTTATCACCCATTCGAGCTGCTACGGCTCTCAAGAGCTTCAAGTCCAAGTGATGTAACGCTGACTCGTAATCCAGAGATCCGACCACCTTGCAGACTGCAGCGCGGATACGTTCGTCTGAATCCTGACTTCTCTCGACCAGTGCATCTGGAGTAGCGTTTCCATCAGCGATCAGCACGTGCGAAACTTCTTGATTGCTGACGCAGACATACCTTGAAGCTGTTTTCTCGTTTCTGGGTGATTTGCCAGCACTGCCCTTGTCCCCTCCACCCAGGCGAGTCGAACTTGGAAGGCTTTGTCGACCTTCCTTCCCAGCCAAGCTCTCCATGCTGACGGATACTTTTTCGCAGGATCTTCTGTTCCACCGCGGTGGCCAAAGATGGCACCAAGGGTCTTGACCGTTAATTGTCGCAAAGGAATCTCGTCGGCTGCACGAAGGTTTTCCTCGAGTAAAGGGATCACATTCAACAGAAGATCTGGGCAGAATCGGTACACCGTGAGCAGCAGCTCATGTGATTCGGTCAAGATCTTCAGGTCGTTCGGTGATGGGTCTCTTCCGTGTGCTAATTGGAGCTCAGAGAAGTGCTGCGTGCACGTCAGTTATCCGGCGTTGTGATGTATCAGTCTCGAGCAAGACCCACTGAGAACACCGGTCGTTTCAACCGGTCTGCTACTTGATTGCATACGTCGACGGTAAGCTGAAATGAGGGGGTTTCGGGTTTCTGTATTGTTGATTCATCCAAGATTAGCCACGACAACAGATAGAGTGATGAGCAGCGCGTATGTGACTGACCGTAGCGTAATTTTCGAATTGACTGATGAGACAATCCATGACTCCATCAGGCAATGTTGTCGCTTCCTCCAGAATGGCGACGAGGATATCTCGCATATACCGCATAACAGTTTTGTTCATGTCCGGTCTGCAGGCAGTCAGCTTGAAGTCAGCCCTCTGTCCATCTCATTGAGCCGTCTCTTGCTGACCTTGCGATCTCCATGAATCCAGTGAAGAAACCCTCTATCAGCTCATCACCATTTGGCACATCACAGATGAGCACGACGCTCTTGATCGTAGCTAAGTTCTCCAACAGGTTGAAGTATTCCGTATAGTAGGGCACATCGGTTATACGTTGCGAGAGCTGGGTCTGCGAAGGGGTCTGAGATGCTTCGTTGGTTTTGTTCTTCGATGGTTGGAGGGGTTTGACTGGTGCCGTGGGCGGTCGGAGGTTGAGCGTTATTTGAGCTGAGATGAATTGGAATATATCCTGTATTGAGGACATGATTGTGTCAGTAGAGGCGCACACAGTGAACATTGAATGGCTGATAGTGTGCAGTGGGGAAGACGCACTCTGAGCTGATTCGGTTGATATGGTGCGTCGGGCGCGTACAACCTGAGCAAGTCGGCCAAGCAGCATGCAGCGTAGACCTTGACTCCGCGACTATCACACGAGCTATCAGCGAGCTAGTCCACACATGAGATACTTTAGCAATGTACTGACTCTTTATGATGGAGGATGGTTTGGTGTATGAGGGGCTTCCGCACTTGGTCCAAAGATCGGACATCGGTGAAATCCTGTTCGAGCGCGCCTAGCTTCTGATGTAACGTCTATGCGATCGAAAGCAATCAGCCAGACTCGGATGCCCAAGATACGTCCTTGGCGGTATCATGCGGTGCGGCGACTTACCTTCAGTCGCTTGAGAAGAGCATCGGTGGTATCCCTCTTCCCACTTGGCAAGAGGGCTTCCCTAAAATCGAGCTTTGCCACGGTTTGCGTCTGCGACATTGCGCCGAGTACTCTCACGAGAGTGGATGTGCCGCGAGCCGAAGAGGCGAGAAGAGTCGCCGTACGAGTAGCAAGTCTGGAGGATGACAATGACGAGGAGGAAAGTGATCAGTAGTTGATGTCAACTTTTGACAATGTTCCTCTCGTGGCAGCGACGCGTCTTGGGTGTCTCATGTCTCATGTCTCGTTATTCCCGCAATGTTGAATCAGTCACGTGACAAAGTACGCGCGTCAAGCCCATTACCAGTGTACCTCGAATATGATGGTGTCAGAAGTGCTCTCTGATGCTTTCTCTATTCTTGCATGCTATCTGGACACTACTGACCTTGCGGTTACTCAAAACTGGATACTGTACGATACGCTCGCCTACATGCTTCTCAGTTACGCTGGACACTCGCCGCTCATGTCTGGCCGACCGTCATCGCCCTTGAACCCTTATTCGCAGCCATACGAAATCGGACATGGCCATGGCGCACCATCATCCTCACCTCTGACGTCGCCCACGCCATCATCTTCCACCTCTGCTTCAGCGTACTTCCAGTACCCTTCTTTTCCTTCCCCAGTCTTCAGACCGAATGCCACGCACTCCAAATCTGCTCCTGGACCATCAAGTAGACCGTCTGGACCGTCTACGGGATCAAATGGAACGAACACGCGATATGCAAGACCAAGAGCGTCGAAACGTCCTTCCACCTCTCATCCGCCTTCCTCGCCGGATCTGTTCTCGGAAGGGACCACTCCGATGGAAGGTGCTATGTGGCGCGAAAGGTTTTCTCGTAGAATGGAGGAGCGCGAACGGAGGAAGAAGGTCAGAGAACAAGATCTCGATCGACGGAGAGGAGTGGGACCCAGTAGCGAACCCGCCTCAGGCTTTGATGAAGATGAGAGTGATGCAGAGCGCAGAGCCCAACAAGACGACGAAGAAGTGAGTCAGCTTGCACCGCCCTCGCTTGTACATCCATCATCAAAAGGCATGAGACGAGGAAGGACGAGACCAAGAGCTGACCGACTGAAATTCTTCCGTAGATATTTCGCCGTCTGATGGTCTTGCAACGACACAGAGCGCAACACGCCGCACTAGTAGCCCACGAGGCAGAGACGGGCGGCTCAGAGCCCGATCTACCCGAATTCTGGGAAGACGATCAAGACTCTCTAGCATGGGAAGAACGGGATCTGCTACTTCGTTTCGATGGAGATGAGCAGATGCCCTCGTCACCCATAGCGCACAGGGGGGCAGAGCCATACCGAAGAGACGAGTCGGGCGAGTCGGACGAAGAACGCTGGGCGAGGGAAGCTGCTCAGGCTGAAGAAGCGGAGCGAGAGTTGGAAGAGATCGCTGTCGCGCGCAGGGTCGAAGAGATTTATGGTCTTTCGGCCGTCACCCCGTCTGGCTCCTCTGGTAGTCTGGACACGGACATGGACATGGACTGGGAGGCGTTTGGTTCCGCGATGGATATCGAGTAGACTGTAGACGCCAGTGCAAGATAAGGTTGTCAAAGAGGTGTAGTGATTATAATTGTTGAATTTCTGCTTGATGTTGTACATACTGCCAGTAAGGCTTGTTATCTGCTCTTTGCCTGCACATGTATTTGTGTGATGAGCCAGTCCACTCGCAAAGGGAACATCATGCATGTGCTTAGATATTCTGTGTTGTGAGAACGAGGTGGACTTGAAATACGGAAAACACTGTATTATAGTGCAGGGATTGTGGTGGGTAGTGTGAGCGACTGGCGCATGTTCGATTGTGGTGAATGGCTTAGTAGACCTGAACAAGCCGTCAGCAATCGATTCGAAGCGCAATCAGCATGACTTACCTTCTTCTTCTCGTCCACTGAGATACCGCCGGGACCGATGTTGACGAGCAAGAGGAGACCGCCGACAATGGCTGCGAAGACTCAGTCAGCTTGACAGAATGAGCAGAATGAGCAGAACGGAAGATATGCGTACAGAGAGTCTGGAAGCTATATATCGTGCCTCTGTCAGCTTGTCCTTCCACAAAGGTGGCTGAAAAGCTGATTCCACTCACAAGTCGTACTTGAGGAAGTCCCTTTGAGGATGAGCTGAGTGCACGCTCCACCAATTGTTGATGAAGACGTTGAAAATGCTGAGGAGAGCAACGAGGAAGCTCGCACTCCACTTGGCCTTGAAGCCGACCGCAACCATGATGCAAGCGCCAAGACCAACGATAGACACGAGAACTCGGGCGAAAGACCAGTTGCCTTGGAAGATGAAGCCGATGAAGAGGAAGATGAGGAGGATTCGTCCCGCGAGCTGGAAGCTGTTCAAAGCGTTAGCACTGTCATCGCCAATCGGAGTATCCATAAAAGCACGAAGTCAATGTTCTACTTACTACTTGCGCCTGTCAGTCTCGCTGAGCGAGGGGAGCCCAGCGAAGAGCTTCTTGTTCCTCTGCAGCGAGTCGGAGAGGACCATGAGCAGTCCACCAATGACACTGAGGTTACGAAGGAAGAACGAAAGGTCGAAAAGAAGACCGTAGCCGAGGCCTGCAAGTAGCGCGTCTCAGCTTCATTCATCGAGATTATGAGGAAAGCTGGTGTGAGCTCTGACCTTGCGCAACGACAACACCGAGCAGGAGGAAGACCGAGTACTCTGAGTACCGCTTGCCGATGACTCCGAAAGATCCACCGAGCATTGCCTGATTCGATCATCAGCTTCATTGTACACGTCGAACCACGAGACGTGGCTGCGAAGCGGAAACTCACGCCAACGTTGATCAGGAGGAACAAGTGAGACAAACCCCATGGGAATCGACGGTGTCTGTTAAAACCGGCTTAGTTCATACTCGTCACTCATAGTTTCATCGGCAACTCACTTCTGAAGATACCACAGTTGATCGCCCCACTGGGTAATGATTCTCAACGCGTCTACGACGATCATCAGTCCACTAGAGCATTCTTGCAGTGCTATCGACTCACCTTCAAGGAAAGTGACAACGATGAGGAAGCGCGCCATAGCTGGGACATACGGGCGAATCGGCTACGCGTGTGTGACATCAGCGAGATTTCTCTTCTCCGGCATCAAGTGGTAACGAGGACAGCGTATGATGAAGAGAGAGGAGCAAAGGTGATCAATTGACTTACCTGAGTATAAGCCTCGATGTAGTCCTCTACCTTGCTGGTCCACTGTTGGACTTGACCCAGCAGCTCATTCTCCGACCCACTAGTTCTAGGCGTAGAGCGAGAGATGGGGTCGGGCGTGTAACCGCCTCCGCCGAAGCCTGAGCCTATGGGTTGTTGTGGCTGGCCTCCTCGAGCGGCATTGGGGTTGAGGTGAATACGTTGCGACATGCTGCTGCTCTTTCTACGCGCATACGCGCATGTCAGCTTTCAATGGCGCACGGTTGACGAACGTGTAGATTATGATGGCGAGAGCATAGGGCGGTGCAGGTCACTCACCCTCGATGTTTGCTTGTTGATGTTTCTGCTGTAAGGAGAGTAAAAAACCAGCTATGACTGAGATGAGGGCCAGGACGTTGTCGCGTTGGCAAAAGGGCTAATACACCAGGTGTAATCAGTTGGTGGCACTTTGACGCCCATTTCAGCCAATTCACCTATTCCGTCCATCACCGCCATCACTCTACGTCATCACTTTCAAGCGGTCTACTCCCTGCACAATTTTCTAATGAGCAAGGAATTGCATTACAAAGCTGTTTCTAATCGAATTGGTTCTTATACACTGTTACACTGGAGAAATACCATATATCATATGCTGCCAATCAATCAAGCACTTAAGCACTAGCGCGTGATATAGGCAGTCCGGAGACCGCTCAGATGCATGAGGGCTGCGCCCAAACTGAATGCACGTATGCTACAAATTACAACGCCGCCCGCCGTCTTCTCCCACCCCAATTACCACTAGTGACTTCCTCCTCTTCGACCCTCTTCTTGCCTTTGCTCTTACCCTTCTTACTCTCCAGACCCATCGCATACCGTCTCTCGCGCTCGTCATCACTCAGATCTCCTCCGGCTTCACCACTAGTGAAGCCTGGAGGATTGACGTTGTATGCTGGACCACCGAATCGTCGTCGACAGATCGATGAGCCGTGTTCTAAGTATTCGGCTCGAGTGACGGGATAAGTGGATAGATAGATCTCGGATGATGTCAATGATGTAGCAGAGACGTAGGGCGGACTCGCGGGACTGAGCAGCAAAGAGATCAGCAGGTAGCTTACACCAGAGGGGATTTGGTTGCTGCTCACTCGAAAGCCTCGAATATGCCTATCTCATAATCGACCGGGCACAATGCCTGAAGATCTCTTTCTCTGTGTTTCACTTCTGTCAGCTGGATATGCAGAGCACGCTCAGGACTGTTTCACTTACAACCTTTCGCCCAACGCTTCAATGTTGCCAAGCCCGCCAAAGATGCCTATGTGTGCCCAATACATGCCTCTGACTTCCTCAGGCATCATCGAGATGACATGCAAAATCGTTTCAGGTAATCCCATCTGCTGTATGCCTGTCCTTTCTGCGTCAGATCGCATGCCCATGAGATTATCTTCCGCACCATGCTCACCGATATCTGAGGGGTTAAAGAGGAGCTCTGGTCCCGCAAATCGCTCGTTGCCCATCCACAGTACTTGCTCATCATCCTCGGTGGCGGCGGACTTTGCGTGCCCGTTGGTCTCTTCGCTCTTCGAACCATTCATTGCCGGCTCAGCGTTCGGTCCTGATCGTATGTACCCTGTCCGAGATACGGATTTCGCTGAAAAGTCCGGTAAGACGTATTCCTGTATTATGGTATTGTGCTTTGGACTTTGCCTGTTCATTCCGGTCAGCTCGTGCGATACCGTTGTATCGTTAAAGAGCATAGCCACCCACTTGCAGGTTTCTACATCGCCTTTCCAGTCCATACTAACATACCCACAAGTCTCCCTCACTGCATTTACGACATGCGTCTGATCAATCATGTTCCATTGCCGGAACGAGATCAAGTGTTTGAGGTGATTCGTCAACAGCTTTCCGCCTACGTCAATCCTACGAAATCATCAGTTCACCAAGTCGGGTGCCGAAGCAAGGGAAGAAAAGCAGCTCACCGCTTGACGTGTTCCCAGATTATCTGTCCGTCCCGGAGCGGTATGACGTGTGTGAAACTGTATCCCACGTCGACCACGATCATGCACTCGGGCGAGACGCCTTGTTCATTCTCGAACAGTCCCCCGTAGGGTATTAGCGCAGCAGCTGCAGCAGTCGCGGCTTCAATTCAACATTACATTCATATAATTAGGGAGTTGGACTCACGAGTGCATCGGAAGTAGCTCTCGAATTCCCATTCTTCGAACACCATCTGGTCGTACGTCTCCGCTATGTTGGGGAGGTTGAAGTACGGCTCAGTCACCAACAACGATGTTTCGGGCGGATTAATCTGGATAACAATGACTTATGAGCTTTTGGAACACTCATGTGGTCATCCCAACTCACATTTAGGAAGCTTGGTGAGAATAGCCGGTCCCAGATGATCTTCTCCGCGTCCCAATTGACCAGCATGCCCTGTGCAACATGTCAGCTGCTGCTGCGAGATACAGTCATGTGCGGTAGCTGACCTTTTCGAATGGCCGTCTATACGCTATGCCCGACAAGTCCTTGCATTGGTCGATCTCGTCTCCCACATATACCTTCTTGTCCGTCCTCGACCGCACTATGGAATTGGGAGATATTCTATACCAAACAATCAGCTGTGTCTAAACGCAGAGTAAGGTCTGGTGAAGCTAGCTGACCTAGGCTCCCAGTCTACGCCTGATATGCCCGCCTTGATATCGTAGGCCCCATTATCGAGGATGACTATCGGCGGAGTCGTCATGCTGAGTTGTGAAGCGCTACCGACTCATATTTACTTGATGTGAAGCAGATGAACTATGGATGGAGATGTATCAGTAATACCTCTGAGTTTGAGCTGCAACAACATTTCGAACGGACCTCCACCGGGTCGCAAGTCGCGGAGCTCGAGCTAATTCTCGCCTTTGTCCATCAGGAGGTTTTGTAATGATCATTTGTTAGCAAAATTAGTAACCAATTACAAAACGGTGCATCCTGGCGCCTCTCGTCATCTACAAGTCCTCGACTCGTGAACAGTAACAACTCAAACTACAGTATATACAGTACTCTAGACACAACGAACCTCATTATACAAACTTTCATACACGGTACCTCTCGTCTAGGTGCCTCACTCATCCCTGCCACCTGTGCAGAAGCTACCATTGCCCCATGAGAACCAGCCGCATTTGCCTTTCTTCCAATACCTCCTTCTCACTCTGTTCAGCTCGCAAGCTACGTATCCCATCATTGGGAGGAGAATCACGAAGATGGCATTTGCACCAGCAAACACGACGTCGATGCCCGCTATCTCATCTCCCGCTTTGTCGGTCGCGTACGAGGCGATAGTCTGGAAGAATAGCAGACACACTGTGAATGTCGCTATGATGATGATGATCGCTAGCCACTGGACAGCTTCGCGAGCATTGGGCAAGTGCGCCCCTGTACTTTCGCCGTTATCGCCGTTTCTTCGTAAGAACGACGTGTTGTCGTGCGGGTATAACATGGCGTAGATCGACGAAGTGAGGGATGGGATCAAGAGGACGAAAAGTAAGACGAAGAGGTAAAACATCTCGTCGCCTGTCAGATCCTCTGCGAGGCTCGCCAGGCTCTTGGCTGAAGCATCGACGTCGGGCAGGGTCGAGTACGGAATTGACGATCCTGTGCTGACCATGTAACCAAGACTGACCGCTTGACGCAAGATCAGGATCGTAGCTGCGATCTGAGTGAGGAAGACAAGCGTTCGCAAAACGGTCCACCAGGTGACGCGTTTTACGATACTCCTGATCTTGGCATATCCGCGGCGTAGGATGGCGTGCTTCCTCGTCGGGTTCTCGGCTTTCTGTAGCGTTAGGTGAATCAGAATACTAACGAGGAAGATACAAGCGATGTTCCACAGATTGATCAAGGCGAACACGCCCATGGAGCTGACGCTGACAGAAGATATGATCCCAGAGAACCAGCTTTGTGTCAAGCTCAAGTCCAGTGGTGTGTCTGTCGACCCGGTCGTGTCCGCTCGCTTGGTGGCGGTGCCAGCTGTCGAAGTCGACCCAGAGGCGAGGGCGAGGATCTCGTAGAGTTGACGTGACACCTCGACGTACATCACGACAATTGCAGCAGTGACGGCTGACCAGACTGGTGCATGGCTCAGGATGTGCCATGACGCCTTGTACAGGCTCACAGGGCTCAAGGATACCTTGGGCACGTACTGACCTTCACTATCAACCTCGACTCGCTGCTTGTCTTTTGCACCTTTGCGGTTCATGCTTGCCCCTTCGTTGTCAGCGGACGCCTTGCGTCGGTCGACGGCATCGTCGGCATCGGCAGCATTGCGCTCGTTCTGACGTTCAGTACTCAGTTGATCCGACCCATCGGCCCGAGTCCGAGCCTCATGCCCCATGCGTCTCTCAGCTCTTTCAGCTTTACGCCGGCTCTTCTCTTCCTTTCGCTTAGCCCTAGCTTCGGGATCTTCGTCCTTGCGTCGAGTTCTTCCCTCATGGCCGAACGTCCGCCGGCCTCGCTCCCCTTCACGACGATCTTCCGGCGCATCGCCCTCGTCCGTAGTCGACCGCTGTTTGGCTCGTACCGCCTCGTCGTCCATCTCATTCTGCGATTTCTGAATCGGTGAGACCTCCGAACTCTCAATATTGTCTCCAGCATTCCGCTTGTTCGTCCTGTTGTTCAACCACTCTTCACCAGCTGGAGAAAGAGGGGAAGGCTCATTAGCTGCCGGGTTTCTGCCGCTGGTCGCGCTGTCAGCATACTGCGTTGCGTCCTGCTCTCTTGCTCCGTCCTCTGACCGTGCTGGCGATCGGACTACAGACTCGGTCATGTCGTCTTGGTCTCTCGTTCTGGGCATGGTGGGATCTACCGGCGACTCAACTTCCGCCGTTTGTCGCTCTTGTCTGTCAGGCGATTGAATAGTGGCCGAGTCTCGTCTCGGAGGTTGTTGGCGATCTTTCATGCTAGGCACACTCTTTTGAATCTTCTCATCGTCCACCTGCAGTTTGTGTTCAGCGTCAACCTCCGGCTCCGAGTCTTCGGCGTCGGTGACGGACTCCAGGACTCCATGAAGAGGTTCGTGAGTACCGTTCCCTTCGACTAGAGCGGGATGTCCGGCTTGCACCTCTCCTACACGTCCATCGTCGGCGTCGGAGTCGATCTCTGTATCAGAGTCGGGGTGGCGTCGCCTTCCATTAACGGCTCCGCGGCGGATTCCAGGTGCGTGATTGATGCTACCAGCTTGAGACGTCGGTTCGTTTTCCAACCGCACTTGAACGTCATCGGCATCGTTGAGCTTTTCCTGCGATGACCGATTGCCACCGCGCTCTTCCTCGTCCGAGCCAGTCTCGTCGCCGGAGTCGGGGTGGCGCCGTCTTTGGTTTTTAGCCCCGCGTCGTATCCCCACAGCCTGAAAACCGGCACCTGCCTGAGGGGCGGTCTCGTAATCCAACGCCGACGTCATATGATGATGGTGATCGTCACTGTCTCCATCGCCCTCGACAATGGTCTCCGCCTCCGAATCGACATCGAGATCTTCGAGCTTTTTCTGAGAGGGACGTT
Source organism: Cryptococcus sp. GC_Crypt_3 (assembly GCA_026538395.1). NCBI lineage: Eukaryota > Fungi > Basidiomycota > Tremellomycetes > Tremellales > Cryptococcaceae > Cryptococcus > Cryptococcus sp. GC_Crypt_3. The sequence continues at coordinate 16,982 of JALPCB010000095.1, forward strand.
TCCCCACGAGCTGTTCTTCGGACAAAGCAGGATCATCAGGCAACCCCATTGTACCCACGAGGACATTGGCCCCTAGCTGTCTCCTGTGCGAGGCGTCGAGGCGTTGTTGTTCTTCCCACTGACTCAGATCGCGCCCGTCGAATTCCCTGATGTACTCGGCTTTCTTCTTCCGTCTTTCCTCATCCACCTCTATCTGCTGGGATGTCCGATCGTCCCTCGCCACCTCAGAAACTTCGGGTTCGTCATGAGGTACCTCATGCTCGTAGCCCTCTTTACGAGATACGAGTTCCAACCTCCTCGGAATCTTGTCATGCATAATGATCGATTCCCCTTTCTCACGGTTCCTCGGCCTCACTTTAAGACGAAACTTGCCTTCACCATTACCGTTACGATTTATTGGTTGAACCTCCTCCTCTTCACCGACTTCGGTAGCTGCGTCAGAGAGATCATCGATCTCTTCGGCCACTTCCCTCTCTTGCCTAGTCGCCATCGGCATATCTGCTCGCCGCATCAGCCTCGTATCAGTAGCGCTTGCGCTCGGGCTCTCTGCCGTGGTCGGACTATCCGGGTTCGCAGCGTGGTCGTCGAGTGCTGCTACTGCTCGTCCACGCGGGATGGGGGGTGGTGTACCAGAGCCCTCCCATCGTTCTAGCACTTCATCCGGGACATCCGAAACGTCGACGACCTGGCGGTCCCGATCGACTTCTACTTCTGCTGCTGCTGCCTGTGTGTACCCTGACCGTGTTCTCTCTGCCTGCGTGCTCTCGCCCAGTTCCGGGCCTTGTCCACGCCGTTCTCGAGTCCGGACAGGTTCCAATGCTGATGATGATTTGGAAACCGGTTCCTCCGTTTCTGCTAGGTCGTTCTCCAAAACCTTTCTCGCGGTTTTATTGGGATGTGAGTAGGTCGGCATCGCTTGAGGGCGATTCGCTGGAGCGTCTCCCACTATCTCGCTTTCGGCGGACTCTGGAACATGTTTTTTCGACTCTTTGGCCAAATCTATCGCCGGACTAGTTATTGCTGCCTCCGCTGGCTCGAGATCTAGCTGATTTGGCGGACGCTGCACTGAGGTCCGACTTGGAGCGTCCTGCGCAACGTAGGATGCGTCGGCAAGAGCTGGGTGCATGGAGGGCCTAGGACGCTCGGACGAGGGCTGAGTCCGCTTGACAGGCGGGTTCACATTGGCCTCGATGGGAAATTCGACGCTGTCGGCTTGAACAGGGACGCGCTCATATTCTGGCTCAACGCTCATTTTGGCCAGATCCTCCGCAGGTTTCTCGAGAGCAGCCCCAGGGATAGGCTTATTGGTCTTACCAGCCTTCCAGATCGAGGGTGGTTCTATCGGCTCCTTCCTCGCTTCTGGCGTAAGCGGTTCAGCAGACATCTCGAATGCCTGCTGTGCCACCTGTGTTGGCTGTTCTGGCTGAATCACCTGCTCATGTTGTGGCAATTGATCAGGCTGCTCTGTCTCCACATCCGCGGCCGCAGCCGGCGCCACAGCCGGGTCGGCAGACTCGGTAGCTGGTGCGTCGGTAGTCTCCGCCTGAACGGGTGATGAGGCGCTAGTGGCCAATTCATGTACATCGTCGGACTGATCTTGCTGTACTTCCGCGTGGGTTTGTTGGTACTCTCGATTCTTTCTGAGAGATTCGAGATTGGCTTCTGACGGACCAGTAGGTCTCGCAGACGGTTCTACATCACAAATATCAGTCAGACGTATCATTCGACTAGGAGAGGGAAGCGAGGGAATAGCTGATACTGACTATAGGCATTCCCGCGAGCGAGCTGTTCGCGAGCAAGCAGGTTCTGTACTCGAGGGTCCAGCTTCCGTGGCTTGCTTTCATCCTTCTTTCCCTCTTTTGAAGCAGCGTCCATCTCAACACTCCCAACATCACCAGGCACACCAGGTCCTCTGTTCGCAGGCTTATCGGTCTTATGGGGCTCTGCTCCCTTGTCCAAGCCAACGGGGTCATCGTTCCTGGCGACCTCTGCATCCGACTTCTCTTTGTCTTTGCGGAACGCTCTTCTCAGCTTGTCTTTTGCAGCCTCATGGTCCTCCTCTTCACCGTCTCCGGGATCAGCAAGATTCTTCTTCGTCTTCGACTTGGGACGGAGTATATGATCGCCCGCTCTGTCGTCATCGTTGTCCTCATCTACTTCCACTGGCTTCCCCTTACGCGTCTTCTTGGGAAGGGCAGGATTGTGAGCTTCAATGTCAGTTGGCTGGGGAGCCTGCTGAGGCACTTGTTGGAACTGTGGCATTTGCTGCTGCATCGGCATCTGCTGGTACTGCGGCATCAATTGTGGCTGTTGCTGCATCTGCGGCATTGTCATGGGCATCTGCTGCGGCTGTTGATAGTACTGCGCTTGAGGCTGCTGCTGATCGCCTCCAGCCTTACCGCCCTTGTTTTTAGCGGGTTTCGCCACTCTGACCTCAACGTCCTCCTCCTGGTCATCGTAGCCGGTATCCGCCATAGCCATCTTCTTCGCCTTTTTCACTTTGGCAGGCCTCCGCAACTCCTCTTGGACCGGATCGTCGACAGCGACTTTACGCAATTTAGTCTTACCGCTCTTATCTTTCACGCGCTCGTACAGCGCCGGCTCGTCGTCGCTCAATTCCTCAGCGTCCGCAGAGACCTTTGATCGGGCCTTGTCTCTCTTCTTCTTCTTAATCTTGTCTTTGGCTGCCTTCCCGTTTCTACCTCGAATCACCTCCTCCTCGGACTCTGATTCCGCATCGGCAGATACGTGCGCTTTTTTCTTCTTCTTGCTCGGCTTTTTCACTTTTCGTCCGTCGGCTAGAGTGACTTCCTCATCCTCATCCTCGGCGACGTCTGCAAGCACTTTCGAAATCGTTTTCGCTTTCGACTTCTTCTTGATCTTGCGCGCTTTCCCATCGTCCTCGATGACTTCTTCATCCGATTCCTCAGCAGGGTCCACGGCTACTTTCACTTTACTCTTCCCCATCCCCTTCTCTTTAGCCGGTTTAGCCATTTCTGGCTCATCAATGACGATATATCGACCTTGAGCATCTTTGGTCATCACCTTCGTTGCCTGCCCTTTCCCCCCTTTATCTCTCACTTTCTTGTTCAGCCTCTCCTTCACTCCCAGCCCTTCTTCTTCCGAGTCAGTCACTTCCTCGAGGGTAATCTTCATTTCCCCTGTCTTGCGATCGAACAGTCGGACGGTCTTCTTCTTTTTCTTTTTCTGCTCGGGTTGCTTCACTTCCTCTTCGCCCTTCACACTGCCGTCGACACCGACCTTCACCTTTTCCTTTTCCTTCTTCTTTTTGGCCTTTGCCTGCTGGGTCTCTTCCTCTGCTTCTCTAGCTTCTACGGCAGCCGCCACTTCCTCTCTTGTGGGGAGGTCGATAGGCTCGGGCTGAGCGACTCTCGCCACTGGCTCATTCACATCACCCATACGAACCTTCCTGGAGGTTTTGTCAGCTGCTATTGGGTTAATAGGTTGTTCGACAGGGATCGGAATCGGGGCAGCTCCAGCCTCCTGTTTGCGGTTGCGTCGCATATGCTAGCGTGGAGTCATCGGTAAGCTCTAGTCTTCCGCTGACTTGGAAAAAATTATTACTCACAGGCGCATCAGCTTCGAGTGGCGGCAAGTTGACCGCTGCATACGCTGGCTCTGCTGAGAGATCCGTCGGATCATATATCCGATGTGTCGTCAAGTCCTATCGTAATGCAGTTGCTAATCAGCGCAGTTGTGCACAAGTTTGACGAAGGCTACTCACGATAGGTCGCATCTCGCCCCACGCCCCGACAGGTTCCAAACTCGGACTTCGTCGTACGGCACCTGGTCTATCATCTCCTCCGTCATACCTCCCCAAATCGCCAAACAGGGTAGGAGCGAACTTGTTCCCCGGATCCAGACCAGGTCCGAGAGCCTCTCCTAACCCAGATACACCAAGGATATCCGACAACCTACGATCTTGCCTGCGCGCCATCGGGCTGACATGTAAAGCTTCCGGACTGGGCGGTAATGCTATTGCTGCTGGATCGTGCATTGTGTGCGCTGGTGGCATGGCTAGCTGTTCTGCCGTGAATGTCGATTGGCCAGGAGCGGAGGAGATGTAAGCGTAAACCTCGGGCTTGGTGTTCAATAGTCCGGCCATTTGGCGAGGATACGGCGTAACAGGTGTGTACAGCTCGTCGTTCCCTGATCGAGCGGTGAGTGGGATACGTGCAGAATCCATATCGAGCGCTGTCAGCGAAGGCATACCGACACCAGCACCACCGCCACCGCCACCGCCATTCCGCCAATGACCGAAACCGCCGGAACCGTCGGACCCGCCCGATCCAAGGTCGAAAGGTGACCCCGAGCCGGCTGATCCTAGGTCCTTGAGATGAGATCGGACCCGATATGGACCATCAGAATCAACGGTCAGACTCGAGGTGGGATTGAGCTGGAAGAACGCCGAGTTCGACGGTGTTCGGCCTTGTCTTGGCGAAGCAGGCGTAGGCGGGATCGACGCGGGTGGTGAACTAGGTGGACTCTTTGGATCACCATCGCCCTGCCCTCCGCCACCTCCCTTGCCATCTTCATCTCTTTGGCTCTCAGCTTCCTTCTCAGCTTGTTTCCTCTCCTGATCTCGCTTCTTCTTCTCCTTCTTGTCTTTCTTCGCCGCATCCTTCTTGTCCTGCTCGTCCCTCTTTCTATCTCTCTGGTCCTTCTCACCCCTCTTCTTGTCGTCCTGCTCGTCCCCTCGGCTGCTCTTGCCCGCAGCATCACCTCGGCCGTCGCCTTTCTTATCACTCCCGCTCCTGTCTTTTCCGCCGTTGCGCCGATTCCACCCCCACGAGATGACTGACGCAACGATGAATGCGCCGACTATAGCGACGATGGGCAGCACCTCCCGTACCGCTTGTTGCGGAGTGATCATCTCCGTGGCGCAGCGTAGGCACTCGAACTGCTGCCGCCGGGAGGTATTGGTTTGTTGTCAAATTTGCTCTTGTCAAGCAACCTTCATGTATAAGGTGGTAGACGTCATGTTCATGGTCAGTAGCGGGTTGCGTGGCGATGGTATCGCTGGGATCGACGCGCGATTCGCTCCACTTTCTCTGACATGGAGTATGCCACGAAAGGAATGCAAGGGATGGAACGGCAATTGTCACATAGTCCATCAAAGGATGTACACGAGCGATCATGGTCGGCATACCAGCAACATCAGTCAGTGTTATGCAAGATCGGAAGTCAGTCTATGACGTGATGAGTCAGTGTTCCTCAGTATGCCATACTATGCATATCGTACAATACAATGCAATGCAGCGTCGTTCTCTAAGCTGACTAAGAACTCGAGGATCACTCCACTTCCATCTCGTCGGGACTGAGCATCTCCTGGATCTGTTTTACAACGCATTAGCATCAGTCCCAACCTTGTAAAGTCGAAAACAAGATGATAAAGCTCACATTACTGTCTTCCAATATACCTGTAGTAGGCGGTGAGTCATCTCTCATCGTCTCCTCGAACTCTGTGTCGTCATGCTCATTCTCGTTCTCGTTCTCGGCGCCGAAATCCGTCTCGGTCAACATCGAGTCGCTCGTCTTGGGCATTGGCTGTTTCTTCGTCACTCCCGTACCGAACAAGGTGGTCTGCTTGGCCCCTGCTCCATGCTGATCTTTGCTTTTGCTCTTGATGGCTTTACCCTTGGTCCCGGCTACTGGTGAACGACGACTGATTAGCTTGATACGCTTCCGAGGTCTCTGACCGTCAAGGTGTGTCGGAACGAAGGCTCACCCTTTGGTACACCGCTAGACTCGATGTTATCCACTCGATCGAAGAAACTGGTGCTCTTGATGGCATCAAGCGGTTTTGCCTGTCCGGCAGGCTTAGCAAACGGGTTCGAAGCTTGTGCTTTCTTGGCAAAAGGGTTCTTCGGGGCTGCACCTAGAACAAGCCGATCAGCTGGTTTCCGAGTCACACTTGCGCTGCTACATACCTGATGAGGTAGGGAAGGGGTACTCTTCCACTTTCTTTCTAGCTGGAGGAGGTATGGCAAAGTCCGCTTTGGAGTCATCTACGCTAGCGTCGTCATCGAGTTTCCGGCGCTTGCTTTGCGGTGAATCTGATTCTGATGGAATGAGACTGGCTGTCTCGGGCGCAGGGGTGAGCTCGACTTCGTTCCCTGGTGTCTCGGGGATATACGTGGAGGCGGGATTGGTTGACATCGGGGTCGAGTCGCGCTGGACACCTCCGAACGATCGTCGTGGAGCCGCTGAGCGGGGAGCGAAATCGCTGAAACCCTTTGACGAGGGTCCCGCATGTCCCGCATGACCGTTGCCTGCGCCTGCGACAGCGCTGATCGGTGCAGCAGACGAGAAACCGTGTTCTGCTCTCCGTCGTTTCTCCTTTTCTGCTCTGCGCCGTTTCCCCTCTTTCTCTGCCTTGACAGCTTGAATCCGCTCTTGTAATCCTGGGAGATGGTAGAACGCCGCCACTTTCGCCGCTGCTTCAATTGTGCCTGCGCTGTGCATGAGCCGTGCGACGTCCAGTGCTCGCTGGAGGTTGTCCGCCTTGCATGCGCCTTGCACGAGCTGCAACATCTCTTTGTCCAGAGCGATCTCGCGCTCTTTGATCAGATACTCGGCGTCGGGATCTGATGAGTCGGTCAAGGTGGAAAGTGTCAATTGACCTCGAGCCAAACTATACAAGTCCATCAGCTACACAACGCTCTGAATGCTGAGTTGACGATCACACTCACCTCTCCTCCAGCTTGCCTTGCTGATTATCGGTGTTTAGCATCGGCATGCGCAGCTCGACCTCCTGTATCAGCGGTCGCGGGAACCACGGTTCTTTCTCGTTGCCCTGAAAATCAGAAGCTTGATCAGTATCGCTGTATATGCACTTTACGTGACAGTCTGAAGCGTTGACCCACCTTCAAGATAAGACACGTGAATTGGGTCGACGTCACCCCGACAGGCCAATAGTTCTCCTGTTTACCATCACGTCTCTGACCAGTGGTGGTGTCAAGTAGTGGCACCCATCGGGCTTGACCCGGTCTCCGATGGCGGTCCAGCAACGACAGCAAACCGACCGAGTCGAATATTGCCGGAACCTGTAAAGTGAGGTGAGCTACGTCTTTTGGCGGAGTCGAATCACTCACGCCATCAGCTGTGAAGCCTATCCAGGTCAAAGTGATCTTCTTCGGTAATGGTATGCGGCCTTCCTGCACAACGTCAAACGTATCGAGGTCCATCAAAGTGTATCGCAGATTTTGACACCCTGTGAGCCATCAGAGATCAGTTTCTCTGATGAATGACCAGAAATTGCGACACTCACCATCCAGACTCGTTCCTCCTTCTCTGTGCACCAGAATCACGCTATCCCGACCTGCTGCCATGGTCACCACCTCTTCGCCTAATCTCCAGAGATATCTCTGTATCCCACTCGAGGTCAAAAACCTGACAAAGCCTTTACTGGTAGCAACGACCACACTGCCCAGACCACCCTCTGAACTTGCAGGTCCACCGGCTGCCACTGACAACGCGCTTTCACCGGGTACGAGCGACATGGACCAGTCCGATTGGGAGGCCCACGAGTCGTATGGCCGATAGTGAATTGTCGACGACTGGTCGCCCTCGGCAATAGATGCGTAGACTATTCCCTGCTCGCCCAGAGAAGCCAGCGTGAACTTGTTGTGGTCTTGGAAATGGTATCCTCTTCTGGCGCTCTTGTCATGGAACTCGACATTGACCACGTTATGAGTCTCTTGGTCCGTAGCGTCGATCACACCAATCATGTTGAAGGCTGGATCACGACCATAATGTCAGCGTTCAATATTGGTATATGAGCTTGAGGCAACTAACCTAGATATCGCTTCTTGTTCTTGAACGCAGTACTTCCCGGACTGAATGACGATTGAGCTTTGGTGACGTTGACTGACGAGATGGTACGGATCAATCTCAGCGTATCGCGCGCAAGTCGCATGACTCAGGACTTACCAACTTCGGTCCTACCACCACTCCATTTCTTCTCATCATCGTCTTTCCCAAAGTCTCCCTCGTCATCGACTATCCATCCATCGTCGCCAAACAACCCATCATCTTCCAGATCCTCGCCTTTCTCGTCCAGATCATCTCCATCGGCATCACCGAATTCATCGTCTAGTAACCGTTCGATCTTTTTCGCATGAGCAGCCTCGGAAGTGAATGGATCAGGAAGGGAGGAAGGGATCGGAGCGTTCCATCGGTGGAAGGAGCCGTCCAGGGAAGTGTAAGCGAGCAGATTGGCACTGGGCGAGAACGCTAGTCCGGAGATAGCTCCTTCGATGTTCAAGTGCTTTGCGACGACTTGCCGACTCTCGGTGGACCAGATATAGATTGTTGTTCCAGCTGAAGCTGCGAGGTATTTGCCGTTTGGTGACCAAGCGAGCTCGCCAATCATCTACCTCAAGTCAGCTTTATTGCCGCTGACGGACGATGGAGGTGACTGACTGCTTTTGGTCCGTCATGTGTAAAGGTAGTCTGTTTTGCCCACCCTTCACGGCTGATTATGCCAATGTCTACTGTTCATCAGCTGGGCGGCTTGGTCAAGCCGCGTGAAGACACGTACCGTTCGTTCGCAGAGGTACGGCAAAGTAGTTGCCCGCTGGATGCCACTGGGCGTAACAAGATGTGGTCGAGCTAGGAGCGTTTTCATGATGAGCTTTCGTCGAGACAGTAAGCAGAGCAGCAGCTCACTCGGTATCACTTGAAGCGATGACGCCTTCTAATATCTTGAGACAGATCGGGGTAGATCCAGTGGTATCGTAGACTTTCAACTTCCCGTCACATGATGCCGTTGTCTGAACAATACGATAGACGAGTCAGCTCGTCAAGGCCAGCTCATGGTCACCTAAAGCTGACGTACCAGATATCTCCCAGATGGATCCCACGTTGCTGATCTGACGCTCTTGTTGTTGTCTGACAACAACGAGACCCGAGTCTGATCTCTGACATGAACGATCTTCACTAGCAGATCGCTGTAACAAAAACAATATTAGCTGACTGCTCATCTATGTGCCACTTCAGCTATAAGGCTCTCGACGTACTCGCTGCACACGGCTACTCTCTCTCCAGCGTTATCCACGCTGACCCATCGGATGGGCACGCCCGACGAGCGAGTAAGATACCCATCAAACTCGTTCTGGGGGTACGAGAAGAGCCGGACGATATTGTCCACTGATGCTGAGATCAGGTTCGTTTTCTGCGTCTCGTCAGCTGAAACATTCCCATTCGAACGGTAATTGAAAAGCTCACCGAACATGTGAGTGAGGTCACGGCGTCCGTGTGGTTGTCGTGGAACCCAGGCTCGGAGTCTGGGCTATCGGCTTTATGTATTCTGACAAGACAGTCCGAACCACCAGTGAAGATCGTTCTGCCAACACATCAATTTGACCAGGTCAGCAACAGCAGTCGTTACGTCTTGCCGTGACCGGTTGACCTGGTGAATTGGTAAAATGGACTCACGCGCCATCGGGAGAAAAGCAGACCCGTGTGATACCGCTCAGATGACAGGGCACCGACGAGATAGCTTCGGGAGATGGTTCCGCCATGGTGAGTGTAGACCAGTCCGACGGTGGTGAGAGTCTGACAATGTAATGTTGGCTCGATACTTGACTTTTGAACATGTTCAGCCAAACGCGTCGCGTCTGCCATTTATCAGGCGAGGTAAGCTGATAAGCGGTTTAAAACCACGTGACAGGCTGTGGTAGAGGGGTCGAAATAGCCACGTCAGGCCGAGATTTCCGTTCGTTGTGCTTTCATGGATCGTTTTACATACAAGTCGCAAATCCATCTTCGTTCAACTAAGCATCACCACAACAGTTCCAATAAGACAACATCTGTCGCCATGTCTCTCACCGCTGCTCTTCGTCAGTCTGCTTCGAAGCGGATAATACATCCCATCAGGGTCGCCGCCGTCTCATTCTCATCGTCCTCCATCGCTTCCTCCTCCACATCTCCATCCTCGTCTTCCGCACCGAAACCCAGGAAATCCAAAAGCGCGAAAGGTGAGTTGCACCTGTTCTGTGCAAGGTCGTCGCTCACGAGCATGCTGACACCACTCGGATTCCTATTGCAGCCCTCTCATCATGTCTGCCAGGAACGACTCTGACCGGTCTTTCGATTCTGAAAGATAAACCTGATCCAGTCGCTCTACCGGACGAGGAGTATCCAGCATGGTTATGGACATTGCTAGACGATACCAGCAAAGCGCACAAGGCAGCGGAGGACAAAGTCGAGTTGAGCTCAGAGGGCGGCGCAGGCTTTGATGCTATCAAAGAGAAGAGGAAGCTGAAGAACATGTGAGTAGCCAGCATCAGTCCTGTCCATCTATATCGTGACTCGCTGACAATCCTTTGCTATTCGACGCCATGTAGGAGTCGAGAAAAGATCAAGGCGAGCAATTATCTCAAGTCAACTACATGATACCCTGAATGCAGTATCATCACTCGCATTGCTGCACCAGAAATCGTGTTTGAGGAATGATGAGCGTTCGCTTGGCGCATCTGCAAACAGAGCAGATGATTGATTCTCCTCCGTCACGCTCATCCTGAACTGAAGCAGAATTAGATGTTGTCATGTCTGCGTGCATGTTATGTGCGCCAGCTTCCACCCGGAATACCGATTCTCGCTGCTAGCTGTCTATACTGCTCGGTAGCCAACGCTGATGTTCTGGCCCATAATACCGTCAAGGCAATCAAAAGGAACAGGAGATTTGCGGTCTACACAAACACGGGTCATAAGCTCTGCTTTGATATCTGGGCAATTTGGCAAAAAAGACTAGCAGACTCACGACAAACTCCCAGAAATCTTGCCGTTCCTTCTTGATCACCTTTCCACATGCTTCCCACGCTGGAACTTCGCCTGATTGTCCGCCTGATCCGCTTGATCCCCCAGCATTAGTGTCTGCTGCTGCTGCTAGTACGCAATGTAGTAGACGGCGGTTGCCGAAGGGGAGACAAAATGGTTGATCGAGCTGGTCACGGAGAAAAGGTTCATATGAAGTCAGCATGAAAAGCGATCATATGGTTCTAGCCCCAACAATCCAGCAGGAAATAACGAAGAGAATGCAACACGCGAGTTACCAATCGTCATCATGTAGAAGATGATTGACGCCCAAGTAATAAGCAGAAGTTGACCACTCACCTCATCCTGGGGACATGGCTCGCACTCGCCAAATGGCCTACACGTGAGATCACTCGATACGTGAGAGACATATGACGGTCGTTTCGCTCTCGCATGCAGCTCTGCGTCCTCTCCAACAGTGTAGACGTGCCGTGTATCGTGTGATATTGCTGGGTCTGCGCACACGGACGTAGCGAGAAGGAGGAAGAAGCCGATCACAAGGAGGACCGAGCTAAGTACGCTTGATGAGCTCGCTCGCGACTTTCGAGTGTGCAGTAGGCAAGCTCACCTTTGAGTGATATTATGCCGCAAGATCATCTTGTCCTCTTGTGCGTCGTGCGTCGTGAGCGATGGACGAAGAGGTCAATAGAGACGCGTTTAACATTTGACGTTGATGCAACAACAATCATCCATCATCCGGCTATAGGCAGAGAGAATAATGACGTGTGAATAGCTGCAGAAGAATCGTCGATTTGATCCCGTCATCTCGTTATCACCGCTACCAGGCGCGTCAGCGTCAGCGTCCTTGCTCTGAGCTCATTGCATTGACATCCATCTCAACCATATCACTTGGATCGATATCACCTTCAGCATCATTAGACCAGCATCTCAGCATCGAAGCACCACTCATCTCTAGCACTGACATTTCGCTCGTCACTGCCAAGGGCAATAACAATTCATACTCCATCCATCCCGCCTGTCTCCCTTGCTCAACATGGCGGTAGCCACTCAAAAGCCCCTCAAGGCCCCAATGGCAGGCGGCAGCATCAAAGTGAGTCATCGCTCTTGTACTGCTTCCGTACAATCAAAAGAATCGTGGAAGCAGATGACATGAGCTGAATTTGCATTAAACTCTAGACATACTATCAGAACAAGATCGAAGCTGCCGAGTTGGATATTACCAAGCGGACTCAGAATCTGCGACGATTGGAAGCTCAGCGTAATGGTCTCAACACAAGAGGTGAGAGGCATGCTCTAAAAGTTGTGCATGGTCGCTAAATATCTCCGACAGTGCGATTATTGCGAGAGGAGCTGCAAGTCCTGCAAGAACCAGGAAGCTATGTCGGAGAAGTCGTCAAAGTCATGGGCAAGAAGAAGGTGTTGGTGAAGGTGCAGCCCGAGGGAAAGTATGGTGAGTACTCGTCTCTTACAACCACAAGTCAAGATGCGGATACTGACGCTGTGGCCGTAGTCGTCGACTTCTCACCGGACATTCCTATATCTTCCCTTACGCCCAATCTCCGTGTTGCGTTGCGAGCCGACTCATATCTGCTTCATTCGATCTTGCCAAACAAGATCGACCCTCTTGTGTCTTTGATGATGGTGGAGAAAGTACCCGATTCGACATACGAGATGGTGGGAGGATTGGACAAGCAGATCAAGGAGATCAAGGAAGTGATCGAGCTGCCTGTCAAACACCCCGAACTATTCGAAGCTCTGGGTATCGCGCAACCTAAAGGAGTCTTGCTCTACGGCCCACCAGGAACAGGTAAAACACTTTTGGCGAGAGCAGTAGCGCATCACACCGACTGTCGATTTATCAGAGTGTCAGGAAGCGAGTTGGTGCAGAAGTATATCGGTGAAGGAAGTAGAATGGTCAGGGAATTGTTCGTCATGGCAAGAGAACACGCTCCCAGTATCATCTTCATGGATGAAATCGATTCCATCGGTAGTTCCCGTGGAGGCGAAGGCGGCGGTGGCGGTGATTCAGAAGTGCAAAGGACGATGATGGAGTTGCTCAACCAGCTTGACGGTTTCGAGGCGACCAAGAACATCAAGGTGAGCGGAACTGCGCCTGAGTACTGGAACGTAGCAGTGTACTGACGACGCATAACCTCGCATAGGTCATCATGGCTACGAACCGTATAGATATCCTCGATTCAGCCCTGCTACGACCTGGTCGTATCGACAGGAAGATCGAGTTCCCTCCTCCCAACCCCGAAGCGCGAATAACCATTCTCAAGATCCACTCGAGGAAGGTGAGTCGCGTTTAGCTGTACCCGTGCCAGCAATCCCGTCTGACTAAGCTAAACTTGTGCATTCATTCCAGATGTCGCTGCAACGAGGAATCAACTTCCGTGCATTGGCAGAGAAGATGGGCCACTGTTCAGGTGCAGAAGTCCGAGGTATCTGTACTGAAGCGGGTGAGTTCTTTTTTTCATTCCCCAGTTTGATATACCGTAGAACATGAGCTAAAACTCGATGCTTGCTACTTAGGCATGTACGCACTCCGAGAGAGACGGCAGTACGTGGGCCAGGAAGATTTCGAGATGGCAGTGGCAAAGGTGCTCAAGAAGAATGCAGAGGGAAACACGAGCGTGAACAAGCTTTTCAGCTAGACGGGTGGATAGTAGTAATGAATGCAGCGATGTGTATCGAATATCATCAGCTTGAGCCTCAGCTTCAAGCTGTCTGTGAGATGTTATACAAGCGAACAATTGATCCACACGAAATCGGATGAGGTAGCAGAACCGGCTTGTTAACTTGCTAATACTGCTGCCCATAGCTGGTCGATTGTAGCAGGATACATGCGAGATACGAGATACTATCGAACCTCCTCCCCACTCCCAGCACCTTTCCCATCACCGCGCAACTCGATTCCTCTCCCTCCACCAGTCTTCTCAACAGCCTCTTTCCGCCTCTGCTCGAGCTGCTGGTCCGTTAATGGCGGAACGTCCGGATCGGGCGCGAACGCCTCCATGGATCGCATCACTAGGTCGACGGAGGAGAGGAACGAGTTTGTGGATAAGCGTAGGAGGCGGACTGTCGTTGCGAGGTACGAGCTGCGCGAGCGCGAGCGAGAGGACGTTATTCGAACATTTAGGGAGTGTTGTGAAGAGATGAGTAAGGTGTGTTAGCCTGAGATGCGATTTTGCAAATATGTGCGACGTAAGGTAGTCCGAAGAACGTCCTTGGTCATACTGCTACCCAGAGCCTTGAGGTTCTTGGAAGAACGACGAAGCGTTGAAGGAGGGACCAAACTCACACAACGAGCACATCCCCCTCAACGGCCAAACTCTTCTCGACAAAGGTGCCATTCTGCTCCCGATCCACATCCAACGCTTTCCGGGCTATCTCAGCTTGCTGAGGCGAGTAGAACGGTATCTTCAATGTCCTATCACCCAGCACCAGGTCAACGAGTTCAGCTCGTTAGCGGATTTTATACCGACGGCAGGACGGACAAGGTGGAGTGGGTCATGTGGCTTACACGCTATGCCATCCCTCGCGCGATGGGCCGGCCGTCGTCTCGCCTGTGGAGACCATATTCTACTCGTTGCTCTAGCAGGGTAGAGTATGGGTGAGATAGGGATGGTGACGGACTAGTCTCCAACACAAATAACCTTGACTGTCTTGCTCGAATCGAAGCTCAAATCTCATGGTTATAGCTGGAATTGCGGGGCTCCAACGCATTACCCAGATAAACGACGTCGATATGATCAACCTCTTATCCTCACTTGCTCATTTGCTCACTTCCACAGTCCATCATCTGTCATCTCGATCTATCCTGCGTTCGCAAGCAGTCCAGACCTCGACGTACATATTCATTGTTGCCGGAACCGTCGACAGAGGATACATAATGATCAAAGTGAGTGCTGTCTCGAACTCCCCCACGACCTCCGCCTTCCTTGTCTCTCGTGGAACACAGAGCCAACCGCTTCGTACACTCTGCTAACGCTACACTGGCTTCTAGTTATGGTCCGTCAAGAAGAATGAGGAGGCCGCAAATAAGAAGAAGCCCAAGATGTCCGCTGCGCAATTACGGGTGCAGAAGGGTGAGCCAGTCTTCTATCCCTCGTTCTTCCGATCTTTCCCAGGAGAACAAGTGGTCGATCAAGCAAGCGCCGGCGTAGTCCCGTCCTCCGCTAGACTGCGGTCGAAAGGCCTCCCCCCTCCCTCCATCCCTTGCTTTACTCTCACATTGCACCGCAACTACCTTCATGTGTATAGGTCGCATCGCTAACACTACACATGATGTGATCGGGCGACCACAGACCTCACAGAGCTCGAACTCCCAGAAACAATGAAGACGCACTTCCCCGACCCCACAGACGTCCTCAACTTCACCCTCACCATCACGCCCGATGAGGGGATATACAAAAGCGGCGTCTTCACTTTCACATTCGCTATCAACCCGAATTACCCGCATGAGCCCCCCAAGGTCAGGTGTGTGCAGAAGATTTATCATCCCAATCTCGATTTGGAGGGGAATGTCTGTCTGTGAGTGCAATTCAATCTACAGCAGCCTGGACTCTCGTCTTGAGGCAAGTTGTTCTTGTCGAAAAGAAGAGACGAACAGCTCCCTAGCTCTAATAGCCGTTGTAGGGATGAGCGATCAGAGGATGTTTAATCTTCATCATGTGAAATTGGGCTGACCCTGCATACCGTGACAGCAACATCCTCAGAGAAGACTGGAAGCCCGTTCTCAACTTGTCATCAGTGATGATAGGGGTGCAGTATCTCTTCCTCGAGCCGTAAGTTGTGATCAAAGGGCACTGCATCATACTTCGTCTGACACACATCGATTTCGCAGCAACCCCGATGACCCACTGAACAAAGGTACGCTCCATCCTGGTAGCTTTCAAGCGAGCAATGACTGATCATATTCGTTCCTATTGCAGAGGCAGCAGAAGATTTGCGTCGGAACCGCGAAGGCTTTATCCAGAATGTCAAGACGTCAATGAGGGGCGGGTCTGTCAAAGGTGTATCATTTGACAGAGTACTCAAGTAATCATCGGTCGAGAAGAGCTGGGCATTGACGGAGATTCGAGAGTACGAGTAGTCTGATATAGTTTTCATGTGACAAGGGTGTATATATGGATCACTATGAGATCTCGCTGTATATACTGAATGCGGGGTATCGATTCTTCGTGTGCTTACGGCACTTCTTTCGAGACAGATCTACTGGAGATCTGTAGCACTTGATCGCCTTTGATCGCAGAGGTCACTTCCCGCCTTTCCTGCCCTGGAACCACTTCCGGACTTTCGCCAAGCTGTACCAGAAGCTCTTGACTGGACCAGCTGTGAAAAGACCTTTGACAGACTGTCTTAGTGCCGGAGGACCAATGATCTTGCGCAGCTCTGCGATACCGAGCTGTTATTAGACATCTGCTCATCTCAACGGAAGTCAACAGGAACGGACCTTCTGACAAGACCGTACGGAACTGCGCGTCCTGTACTGGCTGCAGCCAAAGCTCTTCTTTCTCTAGTGATGAAGTAGTTGCGACTTCGTCCTTCAACTGAGGGAAGCGTGTGATCAAGCCTTGTCGCAGGTTGACAGGTAGTCTCGACGCTAGTAGCGCGTGGTGTTGCGGGTCGATAGATTGCTGGAGGTACAAGAGAAAATTATGAGCTGCTGAGACACTTCGGATGTGCGAGACAGCTCACCGTGAGCCTCATCTCCCCTTGTCCCTCCCATTCCCAGCCCTTTCCTCCCTTCACTCCATCCGTCTCGCACGCAGGTCTAACCCCAAACTCATCCAGGAAGGACCCGTACATCCTCCTAAGACCATCCCGCGCCCCTGGGCCTCTGACGATATTGCGTACCTTCTCCGGATTTTCTGCGCCGGGGACATTCATCCGTGGGTCCCCCGAATAACTCAATCCTGCGATCTTCTCCCATAGTTCATCTTCGGTGAACCCGTCTGCGTCTTTGGTCTCGAGCAGTAAGAGAGAAGTGGAGAGTGCTGCGCGGAGGTTGGCGGCGAGGGCTGCGTGTAGAGATGAAGTGGCCGGAGGAGAAATGAGAGGTAGGACGACTTTGTGTAGTCGCCCAGATAGGTAGAAGGTCGTCCATTCTTCCAAGTCCTTGATCAACGCAGAGGTAGAGATCACCCCGTACTTTATTGACTATACATTCCAAAAATAAAATCTCGTCAGCTCCAGTTCATCCACTCGATATAGGGTAGGAAAGAAAGGTAGGGATATCGTAGCAGACACCTCACCAGTCCATCCACCTCGACCATGGTCACATACCATACTCCCGCACCGTAAGCTTCCTGGACCCGCGCAACGAACCCGCCGCCGAGCAACCTCGCGTACAGAGGATAATGAGAGGGGTTCTGCGATATATTGACCGTATGAAACTCCTCTGGCGAAGGCGTCGACAGGAGGAAATCCGTCAAGGGCGCTGGCTACATTCCTGCTGTTCAGCTTGGATCTCAGTGAGGAAGTAGGAGAATACGCACCTCGCCAGCTTTCGCTTGAGCCTGCTTCATCACCCCGCTCCCGTATGCTACAGCCCAGTCGATAGGAGCTTCGAACGTGTCCACTACGGGCCGCAGACGATCATATGAGCTGCGTAAGGCCTCTGGCACCGTTTCGCGATCCTCATCTCTGATATCATTGACGGTCGAGTAGGAGCGGATGGCCAGGTATGTCCAAGTACGTTGGTACGGCTGTTGATCTGATCGGTTGGCCAAGTAAGGGAGTGTTCGTGGTGTTGGTTGGTGTAATACCGGATGATGAGCTCTCGAAAGACACGCTGTACTCGATCGAAGTCTACTCCCAACACCCGATCTGAGCGAGCTCAGAGTGACCACTGTGGCCATGATGACTCAAGCTCCGTTGCGCTACGCCAGGTGGTGCGAGAAGCCGAATAGGAGTAATGACCAGTCCAGAGCAAGAGGACATCTCAAGTGGAGGGAAGTAGAAGGGCAGAATCACGTGGTTTATATCGCCGAGCCCATACTATGCGGGACATATTGCCGATGTGGCACTCGATCCAGAGAGCAGTCGCGAGTGAGCAGTCTGTCTACTTTTGATGCGTGTTGATCATTACCACTTCGTCCTCAAGTCCATCTCTCGCTCGGGTTCCTACCACAGCTCTACCGCAGCTGGGACAAGATCACAATGTCATTTACATTTGGTGAGTAAACTGAGTAATCGGCTGAAAATTACAAGAGAGGCTGATACCAGCTTGCTCGTCCTCCAGGCGCCCCCAAGCCTGCCTCGGCACCGACGTTCGGCGGCTTCCAGACGCCCAATCCGCAACAGCCCAACAACGCTGGAGGTGCGGGAGGAGGCAGTCTGTTCGGTGCTGCACCAAACCAACCTGCCAATCCAGCTGCTTCGACCTCTTTGTTCGGCGGCTCAGGGGCAGGAGCAGCTGGTCAGTCTGGTACTGGAAGCGGAACCGGGCTGTTTGGCTCGACTACCGGTCCTCAAGGACAAGGACAGACGGGTTTGTTCGGGAGTGCACCCGGTGCAGGACAATCGACGGGGTTATTTGGATCCACCAGTCAACCTCAGCAGCAAAGCGGACAAACGACTGGCGGCGGTCTGTTCGGGTCCACTAGCCAACCTCCGCAATCAGGTTTGTTCGGGTCGACTCAGCAACCAGGCCAGACACAGCAGCCTGGAGGTCTCTTTGGGTCTACCAACCAACAACAACAACAGCCGCAACAGCCGCAAGGCGGAGGCGGACTGTTCGGCTCCACTACTCAACCAGCGCAAGGAGGAGGTCTATTCGGTTCAACAAATGCTCCATCTGCCCAAGGACAAGGGTCATCGTTGTTTGGCAATAACAGTACGACGGGAGGAGGCGGGATGTTCGGCTCAACTGCAGCTAAGCCTGCAGGAGGTGGCTTCTTTGGGTCTACGACTCAGCCAGCTGCTGGATCAGGGATGTTTGGATCGACTGCCCAAAACCAACAACAGCCTCAACAGGGCGGGAGCAGTCTGTTTGGCGGATTTGGCCAACAGCAGCAGCAGCAGCAGCAGCAGCAACAACAACAACAACAACTACAACAGCAACAACAGCAACAACAGCCATCACTCTTCGGGTCCACAAACAACTTCGGTGCCAGCACAAACGCTCCGGCAAACCCATCTTTGTTCAGCAGTACAAGCTTAGGCGCATCCACGAGCGCCAACCCGTTCGGAGCACCACGGCAGGAGCAGGATATAGAGAGCAGGATCAAGCAGGTCCAGAGCGCATGGGACTCAAATAGCCCTGATTGTCGATTCAAGGTGAGTCGAGTGTAGCTTCGCACACATCATACATGATAGATCTAACAAGCTGCGTGGAACAGTACTTCTTCTATAATGTGGTCGAGGAGGGCACAAGCTCTCGATATGGCAGACCAGCAGGAGCAAATGACGATGCCAAGTGGGCCAAGGCATTGAGAGATAACCCTGATCCTAATACGTGAGTGGCTGTACTTCTGTCCAACAGTGTCCAACAGTGAAGCCAAGGCTAAACCGGTGATCATCCCAGTATGGTGCCTGTTCTCGCTGTCGGTTGGGCGGATGTGAAGAAGCGGGAGCAGCAACAGGAGAATCTGGCCAGTGTGCATCAACAACTGACAAAGGTGAGTTGGCAGTGTTCCACACGTCACCTTTTCGCAAATACGAAGTCCTTCAAACCTGACCGTGGCTTTTTTTTGGCATATGCAGAACATCAACGAAGCTCTTTCACATACCCGCCAAACCTCATTATCCGCTTCCATACGGCTGACGAACCTCCAAGCGCAACAAACACAATTACTCCAACGCCTGATACACCTGACAGCGCAAACACCGCAATACGTACCTCTGATGCAGTCATCTGCGTTCAGACAAGAAGAGGCGGAGACACAAGCAGTTCTGGATGGCGTCAAGGCTGAATTGGAAGGGAAGGGGAAGAATGCAAGAAATGGAAATGGCAGTGTGGGGCTGTTGCAGCAAAGCCAAGGCTACGGTACGCCCCGAAGTGCAGCTGCCAAAGGAAGGTTATTGGGACAGGTCAACGAGCTGTGGGGTCAGCTGGAGGAGATTAGAAGGAGAAGAAAAGTCCGGGCGGTCGAGGGCAGGGAAGGATGGTTGGGAGACGAGAAGGCTTTGGCCGAAGTGGCAGAGGTGAGCGACAGAACGTTCGACTCAGATAATTGATGACACAGCTGACAACAACACCAATGATAACGCAGATTCTGGCAACACAGCAAATGGCCTTACAGAAGCTGTCTGATCTCGCTCACGATGCCATCTTCGATGCGGACGTGATGCGTCAAGGGCTTGGCATCACTTCAAGCAATGAACGGTGAAGTCTGAAGCCTGAAGACTGTAGACTGGATAGTATGCTATCGGGTGACATCGCAGCTAGAGCATGGAGGACAGAGGACAGAGGATAGAATCGCAAGCCGTTTAATGACCGGCGGAACCACGTTTGTATGCATAGTACTCGTACACAGCCCGATGAGAGAGATCTGTATGGATGGGTTAAGCGACTCGTTTTCCACGTGTTCCTGAGAAAAATGGAAAATTCCGGTCTACAGCCATGCCACTGCCGCACCCACCGTACGTCATCCCGCTAGCCGTCCCTCTCTCCCCCACTAAAATTATATACCGTGCGAGTATACCACTAGTCAATACATCTCTTCGTACGTCTGTCACATACTATACCTAGATAACACTGGTACACAACCTTCGCGCCCAAGATGCTGTCTAGCAAAACGATCAGAGAGACTTTTGCAGATGTAGAAAAGAACCCGAATCACGTAGCTGCCCAACAATCAGAAGCGATGACTCCTTCTGCTCCTTCGCCCACGTCGCCTTCCCCTACTTCCGCTTCTGCTCAAGGACAGACGAAGGATCTGGAAGGCGTCACCGAAGGCGAGACGCAGAATGGTCAAGGAGACAAGGCTGAGCCTGCTGTTCCAGGCGCTGGGACCAAAGCTGAGAAACCAATAAGGCAGAAGAAGATTGCCGTGTTGACTAGTGGAGGTGACAGTGCCGGTATGAACGCTGCGGGTGAGTGCACGACCGAATTGGTATTATGATGATGGATGAAATCCTCAATTTCGCCTGGAAGAAAGCTGACAGAAGTCATGGGTGACTTGCAGTCCGCGCCGTCGTCCGCCAAAGTATCGCTAGAGGATGCCAAGCCTTTATCATCCGTGAAGGCTGGGAAGGCTTGGTGCGCGGAAATGCTTCTGAGCCTACGCCCGCGGCGACTCGAGCTCCATCCGTCGCTCAATCACCTCAACTCCGACCTACGAAGAACGTGTCGTTCGCCTCGCTGCCGCCCTCGAAGCAAATCGAGCTCGAGGCAGCCAGTCTGAAGCTCGACTCGGCATTCGACCATGCAGAGCAACGCCACGGCGTCAACTACGCTGATCCCGATTCCATCGTTCCTCTGGCCGACGCCCCATTGTCATTCGGCTTTGGTGGTCTGCTGAGAGACGGTGCCGGAGAAGGCGATATGGACGAAGCTGCTGCCTTAGGAATGCAGAATGTCGTCGTTGCGGACGAGCAGGACGAGCAGGGACGTACGCTCAAAGGCAGATATATCGTTAGAGTAGGATGGGACGACGTCAGGGGTTGGCTTGGAGAGGGCGGTACTCTTATCGGATCATCACGATGCCCTTCCTGTGCGTCATCTTCCGCTCTTCACTCGTTGAATGAGAGCCAAGCTGATCTCCCACCGGACAACGAGCAGTCCGTACACGAGAAGGCCGTTTGACCGCAGCGCACAACCTTATCCGACACGGTATCGACTGCTTGGCAGTCTGCGGTGGAGATGGAAGTCTGACGGGTGCAGACAAGCTTAGGGGAGAATGGCCTAGTCTGGTCGCAGAGCTGTACCAGGCAGGTGAGGAACAAATACCTGTTGCGTGACGGAATATGTTGATGCTAACGCTGTTCCCGTCATGCAGGCAAGATTGACGATGAGCAAAAGGATGCTTATGCTCATTTGAACATCGTCGGCTTAGTCGGGTCCATCGAGTAAGTTCAGCAAGCCTGGCAATTCGTACCACATACTGTCGCGACCATAAATTGATCACCTTTCACGTCAACAGCAATGACATGGCCATGACCGACCTGACAATCGGAGCTCTCACCGCTCTTCACCGAATCTGCGAGTCGATCGACTCCATCTCCTCCACCGCCTCTTCCCATTCTCGTGCTTTCGTCATCGAGGTGATGGGTCGACACTGTGGCTGGCTTGCCCTTCTGGCCGGCGTAGCTACGGGTGCAGACTTTGTTTACATTCCCGAGAATCCGCCATCGTCCGAAGATTGGGAGACGCAGATGTGTGATCTGCTCAAGTCGGTAGGTTCCATTTCATGCTTGCAGTCACGGTCTGATATCGAATTGACACTGACACGTCTGACTAGCACCGAATGGTCGGCAAGCGCAAGTCCATCGTCATCGTCGCTGAGGGCGCACTCGACCGTAATCTCAAGCCAATCAAGGCGGACGCCGTCAAGCAAGTGCTTGTTGACAGACTTGGTCTTGACACCCGAGTGACCACCCTTGGACACACTCAACGAGGCGGTAACCCCTGTGCGATGGACAGAATCCTGGTGAGTGATTAATCGACCTTCGACCTACTACAGCCAGTCGTCCTTTCTGAACCGAAGCTGACGACATACGATGCCACTTCTCTGTTTCCAGCCCACATTGCAAGGTGTCCAAGCCGTCCAAGCGCTCCTAGACGCCACACCTGAAACGCCATCATACATGATTGGTATCCAGGAGAACAAGATTACCAAGGTACCCCTTCTCGAAGCTGTCGCTCAGGTAAATTTGACATCCCTCCGCTCCCCGTTCCATGCTTACTGACCGCTTCTTCGGTCTTCAGACTCAAGCTGTTGCCGCCGCCATCGAGTCACGCGACTTTGCCAAAGCAATGTCATTCCGTGACTCCGAGTTTAAGGAGATGCTGCAGGCTTTCCAGATCAGTTCTGCGTTGGACTCGAAGGCTTTGATTCCTGAGAACCAACGACTTCGTATTGGTCTCATCCAGTGAGTTCCCGTTATTTCGAAGCCGCCATACCAGAAGCTGACCAGCACCGTCCATCAGCGTCGGTGCTCCCGCTGGTGGAATGAACGCTGCTACCCGTCAAGCAGTCCGCTTCTGTCACAACCGCGGCCACACGCCTGTAGCGATCTATAATGGATTCGACGGTTTACTGGACGACAACGTGGCGGAGCTCTCCTGGTTGCGGGTGGACACCTGGACCACTCGAGGTGGTTCTGAGCTCGGAACTAACCGAACACTACCTTCGGTCGACCTTGGCAACGTTGCGGCCGGTTTCCAGCGTCACGGTCTTGATGCTCTGCTTGTAGTCGGAGGATTCGAAGCTTTCAACGCCGTCTCCCAGCTTGAGCAGCACCGTGCAAGCTACCCTGCCTTCCAAATCCCTATGATTCACCTACCCGCAACCTTATCCAACAACGTACCTCTCACCGACTTTTCTCTAGGAAGTGACACTTCATTGAACGCACTTGTCGACGCATGCGAGAGCATCAAGCAGAGTGCATCAGCTAGCAGAAACAGAGTGTTCGTGGTCGAGACACAGGGTGGAATGAGCGGATACATCGCTGCCTTGGGCGCGCTCGCTGTGAGTGCGACTGTGCCGTAGACGATGAGGTCAAATTTAACAGATTAGCTGACGCTTGACGATCTGCACCCAGGTCGGCGCGGTCCTCGTGTACACGCCCGAGAATGGAATCTCGCTCAAAATCCTGCAAGAAGACGTCGAATTCTTGCGAAAGCGTTATAACTTGGACGAGAAGGGCAAGAGCGAGGGCCGTTTGGTCATCAAGTGAGTCGCAATATGTACCTTTCGCCCGATTACCCGGCTGATAAGTGTGCGATTAGATCCGAAAAAGCCTCTAGCATCTACACCACTGAAGTGCTCACCAAGATCTTCGCTGAAGAAGGCAAAGACCTCTTTGACGCGCGATCGGCGTCCCTCGGCCACACACTGCAAGGCGGTGTTCCATCGCCTCTGGACCGTACTCGCGCCGCGCGACTGGCATTGCGATGCATGCAGTTCCTCGAGAAGCACGCTACGCCCAACTCGCAAGCTTCACCGCACCACAAGGCTAGCACGCCGACTCGCAACGCTACTGGTACGGGCTACAAAGCCAAGTCGTACTCCAGTGAGACTGCGGCTATGATCGCAATCAGAGGCAGCAAGATCGTCTATGCCACCATGGACGAAGTCAAGAAGCATACCGATATGAAGTTGAGAACAGGCAAAGATGTCTGGTGGAACGACATCAAGCCTCTGGCAGAGGTCATGGGTGGTCGATCAGGTATCGTCGCTAGCTCGAGTCACGAGTGAGCGGCGAGTGAGCGGGCGAGTAATCAGGTCATGTTTCTGTAGTGAGAAATCAGGAAGGACATCAACAGCGGAGAAGTACAACAGCCCAATAAATAGTCAACGAAGAAGTCATGCATAGAGTTTTCTTTTGTCATGTGGAAATGCGGACGCCAGAATCTCTACTGTGTGAGGGTCATGAATCAAAATGGACTTCTCGCCTGTCCTACT
Organism: Cryptococcus sp. GC_Crypt_3; assembly: GCA_026538395.1. NCBI lineage: Eukaryota > Fungi > Basidiomycota > Tremellomycetes > Tremellales > Cryptococcaceae > Cryptococcus > Cryptococcus sp. GC_Crypt_3. The sequence continues at coordinate 41,359 of JALPCB010000095.1, forward strand.
GCCTACTGACTAGAGCTACAACATCAACCCTTTAAAGCCTCTTGCGCTTCCGCGCTTCCGCGCTCTTGCGCTCTGAGTCCGATAGAGCTAGATCTAGAGCGCGACTCCTACTTTTGCTCGTTCTTGATCAAATCCAGATTGCCGACCATAGGCTTGATGACAGTCTTGCCATTCTCGTCTTTACCGCGCTTCAGATCCTCAAAGGCCTTTTCCGCGTCTTCAAGGGGATAATAGTGCGAGGCCATCTTGCCCACATCGCCCAATTTGCCTGATGCGAGCAAAGCCAGTGCGTCGGGGTAGGTGTTGGCGTAGCGGAATACACCGATGAGGTCGACTTCGGATAGCAGAGAGGGGCCGCAGGGGAGCGAAAGCACTTTGGTGCCCATTCCCACGAAGAGGACTTTGGTTCCTATTGCCGCTGCCTACAGAGCGAGCTCAGTCAGTACAAGGCTTGTGCGCATGACATGTAAAAGCAAAGTAGAGTGGCACAGTATATGATACTTGACGGGGGATTCAGAAGACGAAGAGAGACACAACGCACCATCGGCGCAAGCTGCATACAGCTCTCGACACCCGTGCACTCGAACACCGCATCGAACCCATCTTCGAGCCCTTCGACCTTTTGCACCGGCTCCGAGTTCTTGAGCAACTCGTGATGTTGCTGCGCGAGCTCCAGCGCGTCGAGGCCGCTGACCCGTGGTCCGCGCGGGAGGGCGAACGTGCCCGTGACCCACTGTTGTTCTTCGGCAAACGCCAATTTGCCCTCGTCGATATCGAGCGCGATGACTGCCGTGGCGCCCGATGCGCGAGCGAGTGCCGCGGTGAGCAGGCCTACGGCTCCGCAACCAATGACGAGGACTCGCGCGCCCGGTGTCAGGGAGGCGCGGCGCCAAGCGTGCAGGACTACCGAGAGGGGTTCGGCGAGCGCGGCCAGCGAGAGCGGCAGGCCGGGCGGGAGTCTGGGAGGAGTACGTTGTCAGCAAGCGTGCTCCTTGTGTCTATTACAGCAGTATTTCGCAAAAGGTCTCGCTTGAAGGAATCCTCGCCCTCTCGCTGCGCTCGAGGCTCGAGCCAGACCATGACTCACTTGTAAACCAGCTCCGCAGGCCAAGTCATGACCTCCCGCAGTGTGCCATCCAGATGGGGGAAAGTCTTGGCGGACGAGGCGAATCGCATATTGGCACATAAATTGTACCTGCCTTTCCTGCACTGCTTGCAAGACTTGCAGTAGACTCCCACTTCCATGGCGACCTTGTCCCCCACATTCAATTTCAGTCCTGGGTTGACGCCTTCGCCGAGGGCGGTGATGATTCCGCCTGACTCGTGGCCTAATACCAGCGGTTCGCGGATCTTGAAGATACCGTTCGCCCCGTGGAGGTAGTAGTGCACTACACGGCACGCAGCGTCAGTCCGCCGTTGTGCTGTCTCTGAAGCAGAGCGTGATAGCTGAACAGCTGGATAGCTGGATAGTGGGACTTGAACAACGACTCACAATCACTCCCGCACAAGCCAGTGACGCCGACCTGGATCTGGACCTCGCCCGGACCAGGCTGGGGCACCTCGCGTTGTTCCTGTGGAACACAACCGTTAGCATAGCGCTCATTGCAACGCGTTTCGCTCGATAGCGCAGCGACATATCTAGCACAGCTACGAGGAAGCAGTCCAACGAAGATACTGGAGCGCTTCTGCACTGTGCCGCGTGGCATCCAAGTCCCGCATCCCAGCAGTTCACCAACACAATATTACAGCATTACAGAAACGTGAGCTCACTTTACGCAGGTCAACAGCACCATGGCATACGACGGCGGTTTGAGTGTTTCCTGGCATGTCGGCGTGGGTCACTTCCGTTGCTTTCACTTTAATTATCCCAATGGTTTTTCGAGAGGCGAGCAAGTGGCAGGTGTCTGGATGATGGCAAACGGCGACTTATGAGCAATGAGCAATGAGCAACGAGCTATGGAGTACGCGATAATATAGAATCTAGAGTATCAGCAAGCGATGTAATGAGCTAGCTGTAAATATCGGGCATCTCATCTGAATCTGCATCTTCACTTTGGACCGCTCCGGACCGGAACTTCCGGACAGGGCTCATCTCGGGGATCCGGCACTTTGGACCGGTATTTGCCGGCGGCCCTCATCTACTTCATCTACATCTCCTCACCCTGCTGTTGCTCGTACAGCTGACAAGATACATAGCGAGACCACGACTGCATGAAGCAAAAACACAAATACATCTCACGAGCGCGCAGATCGTACCGAATCACACACGCACACAATCCCTCGGATACCAGCTCAACTTCATCTTAACCCTTAACCCCTCACCCATTACCCGACATACAGCTACATCTGCGCAGACACGGTGGATATTGGTCGGGATTGACCATAACCTCCTGTCACGCCAAGGACACAATGCTAGTACCTCCCCACAGACTCGCCGAGCGGCGAAACGCTCCATGAGAACCCCTCGCTACGGTCGTAGAGTCAAAGTCAGCACGACAGCCTTCGACAAGGCATTATGCATTGAGCACTTACAATTGCTGCTGCACCGTTTGCGATAAGTGTGAGTCGTCAACGACCGAGTCCAGCGGAACTTCGGAGGTAAACTCCTCGTCAAAGTTGGACGTGTCAATAGCGCTTGCCTAAAACACAGACAGTCACCAGGTATCGATTTATCAGTTGCCTGACCCTAAATAATGGCGAAGGATGTAAAACGACTCACAACTGCAGGCTTGAATGGCGGGTGGATCTGCTTGTTCCACAGCTTCTTAAAGTTGATATGTCTGGCGAAGAAGGGATGATCCTGTATCTCCTGAGCACCGTGAACACCCAGTCGTCGAGTGGGATCGCGATTGAGTAATTGCGTAAGGAGCGAGCGCGCTTCGGAGCCAACTTCGTCGGGGAATCGGAGGGGGTCCGTGAGGATCTTGCGATACATCTCGTTCGTGTTCTCGTCGTAGAACGGCGGGAGACCAGTAAGCTGCGTGTCGATCACGTCAGCAGAGTACATTGCAGGAACCAGAGCTCAATACGCACCATCTCGTACAAGAGCACACCGAGAGTCCACCAGTCAACACATTTGGTATAGCCGTGACCTGATAACAGTTCTGGTGCGAGACTGCGAAGTGTCAGAATGACAAAGATTCACCGGAACGCGTCAGACTTACTATTCTGGTGTACCGCAGAAGGCTGATGAAGCAATGTCCAGGTCAGCTCAGTCATGCACAAACCAGCGCTCCACTCACTGTTCGTGGTGTCCGATGCGGACATGTTCAGTTTGCAAAGACCAAAGTCGCACAATGCGATATGCCCGGTATAATCGAGCAGGATATTCTCCGGTTTCAGATCTCTGCAGAGTTGCGTCAGCTCGAACGGTTCGCGCAAGATCTGAAACCAGGCTAACTCACCGGTAGATGACGTTGAAGCCGTGCAAATGCTCGAGGGCAAGGAGCAGCTCTGCAGCATAATATCTCGATCTAGTCTCGTTGAATTTGCCTTCGCGCTGCAAATGATGGAACAGTTCACCACCATTGACGAACGCCAGGACCAAATACAGCTTCTCGGTCGACTGGAAGGAGAATTTCAAGGGGACGATGAAAGGGCAGTTAACTTGAGCCAAGACTGTTCGTTCGGCCAAAGTGTGGGTGACTTCTGATCTAGACACAATGTGCGCTTTGCGGAGCGTCTTCAAGGCGTAGATTCGCAGAGTGTCCCGCTTGCGAACTTGCATTACCTGTATCAGAAGAGACATTAGCTCTGACTCGAATTGACGTCGATGACCAGCTGACCTTGCCGAAGCTGCCTTTTCCGATGACCTTGAGCAGCTCAAAGCTGTCGATAGTCAGGGGTTGCTGAGTGCAAGTCAGTATTCAATACTAGATATCACATGGGAATTCTAACTCACTTGAGCGGACTTGAAGGAGACCTGCACGTGAATGGCACCGGATCCGCCTTGGATGGGGAACCATTCGTCGGTGACTTGCTGCGACGCGGTTGACAATGTCGGATAAGCTTCGCCCAAGCGGTTTACAATCTTGAAAGAGAGCAGGCACTCACCAGCGACTCGAGGTTCGGTGTGAAGCGGATTCCACCCAAGCACAAATCGGAATTACCCATATCTTCACCTTCGTCCTGACCTTCGGCTGCGCCGGCGCTGCCGTGACCTTGCCCGTCTTCTCCATGGGAGTGAGGCTGCTGCGTTCTGAGATATGCCGTCGCGCTGATCTCACTGATACGGCTGACGTCGAAGGTGGCGCTGTACATCCATACTGGACCCGAGAGATCGCCTCCTAGCGCGTCAACAAGGACCTCGTTCTTGTCGAACTCTAGTACGATGTAAGGAAGCCACCAGAGCTGTTTGCGCTGCAGGGAGTCGCGGTTGGCTCGCGGGTTCGTCGTTACGCGCGGCGAAGAGGTGGCGCCGGACGTAAGCGCCGCTTGGATCGGTGCGGGCACGGGGACTATGTTAGAAACACGTGATAGGGAAGGTAGACAAGGTCGCGTGAGTATTATCCAACTGATTGAACGTGCGGCACTTACCACCTTGAGGCAAGCTGAGACCTTTGGCAGCAGTGACTCGGATCTTGAGCATGCCACTGCGGGCTACAGGTCTAGCGGATACTTCACCCGGATGGGGATTGCCCGGTGTCGGGGTGGTGGATCTGGACCCGAGGCCCGAACCAGAGGGGGTGGACTGGTTCGAGTGGTGTTTGTGCGGGATCAGACCCGACTCCTTTATCTCTGCGGGGTGGGTTCGGTAGAAGGTGAGTTGACGAGGAGATAACGATGTATCAGCGCGATAAACCTCATTCTCATTGCGACCGCGACGTGCACCGTTACGCGCCCTTCTCCTCGCTGACTGACGGTGGGAGCAGAGCGAAGTGATGTGTGGAGAACGGTACAGACGGAACTCACTCTTCCCCAAGCGCCAGGACATGTTGTCGAACACGATATTGGGCGGTGGTCAAACAGGCTTTGAAGCGCCTCTTGACCAGATTCACAAAGGTTGAAAGGCGAGAGACGTAGGGGCGAAAGACGCTAAAGCGAAAGCGTGATTACAATTGAATTGCGCCGTGCGCAGGGGCGATTGTCAATGGCGTTCGACGGTAAGTTCGAGCTGGGCGGTACGCGATAAAGCGGGTTGTATATCTATCTTCGCGATGGTCGGTGTGGATGCGTATAGTCTAGATGGATGTTGGGTGTCGAGTGACAAGAAGATAGATACTAGATGCTCTACTGTAGATAGATACAGCTTACCCACTTGTATAGTCTTAGTCTACTCCAGAACACTGTCCCCCGCCCGCGACTTATGTGAGGGGATGTATTAACCACCGTTCCAATATGCTCCCGTCAATGCACTCAACCCTCCACTCCTTCAATCGCAGACACAAAGCGATGATCGTATGCAGCGCTCACCTTGGGCACCTCTTCATTGCTTGTGAAGCGAACGTGGACGTAAGCAACACAGCCCACAGCACAAGATGTCAGCTCCCGCAGCGCGATTCAAGGATACGCAACCGCTCAAAACGCTCGCAAAGGCCAGCAGCAAGTGTTCGGCGCAGGTACGTCACCATCACCATCATCATCGAACAACTCGCTGTGGCATCGTACTCTTGGCATAAAGCTGTGTTAGCCAAGGATACGATGCTGCGATAAGACTGGACGCTGATGATACTGTGTCTACGCCCGTAGTCAGTCGCATATGGAAAATGTATTGGCAAATCGTACCAGGAAGTCTCCAAGGACATGTGCGCGGAAGAGTTCCAGGCATTTAAGAATTGCGTCCAGGTGCGTATCATACCTCGCATGGTTTCCGAAAAACCAGTTGCGATTCCAACGACTGATTAGCTGGCTATGTGCTTGGTATTGCAGAAAGCATTTGGTAGAAAGTGGTGATCTCCACTTCGATCTCCGCTTCACGCATCGAGTATCGCCTCAGCCAATATCTCGATCTGCGACATCTCTTCATTCCTGTGACCTGCAACATCTCATTTCAATTGCTCCATAACCAGCATCAAACACAGGCATACCTCCGTCATCATTTAGAGCATCATTTGGAAAATGTTGTATCATACGCATGCAATCTACCAATTCTATGAACATCTATTGCCTTATCGTCTTATGCGCCCAAGTATGCAAACTATCTATCGCCCTCGCTATCCCAGACGACCTTGTTGCCTGTCCCAGACCCTGCTCCTGCTCCTACTCCAGACCCAGAGCCAATGCCTAACCCTGATCCTGATCCTGCCGCAGTGCTCGCTGTAGACGCGCGAGAGTGGGACTGACCGAACCTAGTCACTTCACCCATCTTGACCGCCTCCCATTCGACTCGCACGAAGACCCACATCCACCGCCGGACCAACTCCAGCGCTTCCATCATGAACACTCCGCTCTCGATCTCCGAGATGGTATGCAAGTGGCTGGACAATTTCAATGACCACGTGAAGCGCAGGATTAGGTCGATGATTGTGAAGAGGTGGTAGACGAGAGGGTCTGGTAAGAGGAGAGTCGGTCGGAGGCCAACCGCGAATATCGATTTGGGCGTTGTGGTGATCAGCGAAGGGTTGAGGCTGAGTCGTGGAGGAGATTCTGGCGAAGAGGCCGGATGAGGATGCGCGAAGCTCGGACCCGGTGTTGGACATGGCGATCTTTGGTGGTTGACCGTCAGTGGGCGAGTGAACAGGTTTCGTATTCTCGTCCATAGAGTTGCCGAGTCTCTCCTCCGTCCACCTCTGCCCAGACCAGGACTCCCAAGCAGTCCACTGGCTAGGCCTTCTCTTCTTCCCTGACCGTTCTTCGATCCCATACTCGTTCCGAGCCACGTATCGACTTCGCACAGAGCTAATCCCCAATCGAGCTCGACGTCCCAGTAGAAGCTGTACATGGAATTGACAACGACGGCCAATAACCATAATCGGAATAATCGATGTTCGCCAAACCATCTATCGTGTTTCTCGCCCAGTTCTTGGACTGTCATGCCTTTTGCGGAAGCAATCTCGGACAGAACAGACTTCTGTGCGGCCGAAAGGAAGATGACGGGGAAGGCGGAGAAGTACTTGAGGGCATTTGCTAGAGGTCGCGGCGATGTCCAAGACGATTGGTAGTACTCCAACATGCATTGACGGAATCGCAGCACGTAAGGGAGGCTGCGGATGTTCGGTATATTAGCTACTACCCACTTTGGACCAACATGCTGTAGTGGGCTGAAAGAGCCATCATAGCTTAGCCCTATGTGATGCTTGACCCACCTGACCATCCCGAGCGTGACCCAATTGGACCAGCCGCCCTGACTGACTCTCCCCTGGGTAATACCCCCTCCCCAAATCTGACAGCCTGAGATCCACATGTCTCCTAGGACTTTGGCGAACGAGGTGAGGATATCGGCCAATATGACGTCTGAGAAGAAGACGGGTTCGTTTAGCGGTGGGAGGAGGATGCGGCGGAGGGCTCTGTGGGAGTGGGACGCGGTGGTGTGCGAGTAGAATGGGAATCATGATATGTCAGCGCCAGATCTTAGTGTCGTTTCCCATCGATCTCTCGGTGGCCACCCGTACAGAGATGAGAGATAGCGCGCGAGTGGTGACGAGGCGAGGGGACAGCTGGCCAGATGACTTCAATAGGTTCGAGAGATAGCAAAATGACTGACCTCCTCAGACCGGCTCTTTCCCGCTCCCCAACTCCTCGCCAAGGAACCGCGACTCCAGCGACTACGCCCAGCGCCACCAAGCCCGGAATGACTCTTAAATCCTCCATGGCCTCCCGCTCGCCGTCACTCAGGAAATGGAACATGGCCCATCCGCTTCCTACCCACGCGGAATAGAGGAGGAAGAGCTTGTATATCGGTTGATGGAGTTTGGACGACGGGGGTCGGACGATCTTACCGCCGGCGCCGCTGGCGCCGTTGTTGAAGTGAGAGTGGTTGAGCGAGAATTGGTCGTCCGTATCGAGATCTTCCGTGAGGTCCAATACCGCTTCGCGCTCTCTACCGCGTAACCTGCCATTGCCAGTGCCGATGCTGCCGGCGCTACCAGCAGCGGAAGTCGAGGAGGAGGGCGTATCGCCCAACTCGATCTCCTCAATCCCCTCTTCGCTTTCAGGCAGCGCTAACCCCCCGAGCCCTGCGAGTCGAGCGAGCGAGTCGTTCTCCTCCTCCCTTAAATCGAGTACCCAGCTCGTATCGATCCCCAAAGTATAGAGGACGTGCAAGTTCACCGCCCACAGTAATTGCGCGAGTCCAATGAGGAACAACACGCGGAAAGGTAAAGGGAACGAAGCTGAGAAACCAGGTAGGATCACGTGTTTGTGCGAGGAGTGCGGGTCTGGGAATTGCGGTGAGGGGGGCGAATCGATATCCATCTTGGTCGACTAGCGCGCGGCGCAGAGCAGTCTGCTCAGAGTAGAGCGAGCTCGCGTTGAGAGGTGAAGGTGCGGGAGCAGTGGGAAAGGTTTGAGCTATAAGGCGGGAGTCTGGAGAACTGGTCTACCCCTCGCTCCCTTCGTGGGTGTAGCTATAGTGCTTGATGTGTCGAACGCGTGTTTTCGCGGTCCAGCAGCAACTTGAGCACGAGCCTCGCGCCTGGGTGGCCGGATGCTTTGCTGGAATTGAAGAATAAGAGCTGATTGCAAGAGACAATGCAAGGATGTGGGGAGAGAAATGTTGGATGAAAGGCAAAAAGTGGAAACAACACGCGCTATGTGCTAACCCGTGCTGGTACTCGGCACCAGCGTTAGCTTGCGGGAAGGGCTGCAAAAAGCGGCGCAGGCCGCAGTCGACTGTTGACTTTGACTATTGACTTTGGCACTGCGCTTGGCATCCTGGTTACTCACCCACTCGGCTGTATGTCTATATATATGCTCACAGGTCAAAGTGGACAGCTACACATGATACATCACACATCGATTACATCGTCGATTCGTTACACTGCCACCGCCTCTGACATTGCGCCATTCTGACGGCTGAAGCAACTACGCCGCAGATCACACGCCAGTCAACTGACCGACGCTACGACGCTACTCGTCGTCCACGTCCATCTCGTCCGCGTTGAGATCGAGATTCACAGCTTCCTCAACAGTCTCTTCGTCCTTCTCGCTCTCCTCGCCTATACCTTCATACACTGTGTCTGTCGGTATTCCTACCACCTCGCCTCGGGGTCTCTCTTTCATCAGTTGACCAACGGTGTCTATCCAGTGTTTGCGCGTTTCCACCAATCTCTTCACGTTCTCAGGGACTGGTGGTCGACCGGATCCACCATTGCTTTGAGAGTGCGACGAGGAGTTGGCGCGTTTAGGCGTCAAACCGTACTTCTTGATCCGCTTCGCCCACGCTGCCTCGATGGACTTTTCAATCCCTTCCAGGGCACTGGTGTATTCCGTAAATGCCAACCGTTGTTTGGCGATTTCAGCTAGACGTGCTCTCCGCGCTTCGTTCATTGTGGTCTGCTGCACCAGAAGTCGTTGACATTGCCGAAGAGCAGAAGTGATCTCGTCGTCCTCGCGATTGTTGCCATCGTACTTGAAGCACAATCCTCGTCAGTAACGTTCGCATTGGACTGGAGAGCGCACTCACTTCCTCGTGCTCTCCGAGCAACATGACCGCCTTCAACTCCTTTTTCATCCTCTCTTCCAGCTCCACCACGTCGACTTTAGCCGGGTCACTGTGTTCAGTCTCGGGCGGATCTGGCTTCTTCTCCTCTTCCGCTTTCCCAAAGCCAAACTTGCCAACGACCGCAGCCACCACTCGTTCAGTGAGACTTCCCAAGCCGCGATGTTCATCTACCAGATTCTCGTCACGCAGTTCGGATGATGGCACGAAGTGCGGTAACGGTAGGGCGCTCGGTGTGGTTCCGCTGACTTGTGTATGCTGTTGCTGCTGCTGTTGGCGGAGGTTTGGGACGGGGAAACGCGGTGTTGTTCCAGGAGCACTACCATCCTCCTCATCCCATATCTCGGTGTAATGGCGGCCTCTTGGAGGAATTTCGTATGACTCGGGTGCGTCCGCCTATATAAAATCGCATGATTAGCTTTGCCAGAACCACAATTTATACCTGAATTCACCTTGAAGCCCAGCATCGCGAGGTCGTCCTCCCGTATATCTCGCAAATACGGCTCGACTCCACTCCAGAACGTGGGGAAAGCGACCTGACTCGGCGCCTTGGCATTACTGTAATCCTCGTCGACCTCGCTCTGTTTCTTCGGACCTGGCTGGGGGGGCTTCTGCACTCCCGGACGAGGCGGCACGAGGGGTCTTGCGGGTGCTGGCGGAAGGGAGAAATCGATATTGTTGGATGCTGCTGAGGCGGATGGGGTGGGGGACGGGTCGGTCGGGCGATGTTTTTGATTATGCGGATGCGAAGGGTGGGTGTGGGACAGTTTCAGCTTGAGGCCGGATGTGGAGGATTGATGGCCGCCGTGTGCGTGGCCGTGGAGATGATGAGGCGGTGGTGAGGCGAGCGTCGTTGAGCGGTCGCGTGTTTGGGCTGCGTTCAATATATTCAGTAGCCGCCAGAACTCGAAATCATTCGTAGTACTCACACAGCGCCTCGTCGTCGCTATCAAGGACTCTTTTCACTTTCTTCTTCTTGAACTGTTGCCCGCCGTATGTTGTCGGTGCACCATGGATTGTCGATGGTTTGAAAGATGCAGATGACGCGTTGGACGGTGCGGGTGATACTGCACGTCAATTCAGCCGAATCAGCTTTTGATTTCGTTTCAAAAACAAAAACGGAAAGATGAGCAGAGCTGATACTGACCGGAAGTACGCTCCTTCTTGATCCTGACTCCACCCGGACTCGCCGTGCCCGTGCCCGCACGACTCTTGCCGCCCGACCCACCCGCGACTCGCGCTCGTTCCAGCGCTTCGAGGCGCATGCCCGTACGCTCATTGGCTTCCAACGCATGCCGCTCTTTGTCCTCTTCGTCCCTATCCTTGTCCCGCTCTTTGCGCTTGCGCTTCTCCTCTCTCCGCGCCGCTTTCGCCAGAGCGTGCGCTTGCTCTGACGAGCCAGCTCCAGAGCCAGAACCGGATACGTCTCGTGAACCACTAGCGACTCCGCCAGCGACACCGGCGTGTCGCGTCGCGTGCGCCAAAGCCGAGGCGTGCTCTTGGATCGTCTGGCGGAGCGATTCTAGTTCTTGTATAGTTGGCGGAGGCGGGTACGAGGTCGACTGTATCAGCGATACCAGGTGAGGCGAGTAGGTCGGTCGCGGCATCGTGGATTAGGTATCGTCGTTGTTGTATGTTGGTCTAGTGGCGATATCGATGTGTACGGGTCGTTGATGATGTTCACTGAATACGATTTTCAGGATACAGGCGTCATTGGGACATGTCACTGGGCAGTGAAGTAGCTAGACACAGTGATAAGAGGTAATGAGCACAGTGTTAATGTCAATTGCACGCAGTCGAGTCTCCAGTGAAAGAGAGCAACAACGATTGAACCCTGAATAATCATTTGTAACCACGTGGCTTTGCTGCTTGATCACTTGGATCTGTATATTGCATGATGCACAATATCCATGATGCGATACTTTTAGTCTACTTCATATCCACTATCCGCTCAGAGACAGCGCTATGCTATGAGACTACCTCGCCGCCTCACCGCCGCCCCCAACTCTCACGCCTATCTCTCACGTCTGGACTTCTGCTCCTATCCCTCTCCCTGCGACTCACATCAGGACTCCTCCTAGCCTGACCCCTGATTCCCATTTCGCCGCCGCCACGCGCACCGCCCCGCCAGCTACCACCACCGCCGCCTCCCGACTCCCTTCCTCCTGGTGCTGAGGTCCGCCCGCCTCGCGAGCCTTGACTTTGCGGGGGCAGGGGTTCGCCCCTTCCCCAATTTCCAGACGGAGCTCCGTCCACTCTATCTCTACCATTCGCACCACCGTGCGGCGGTCGATCGCGGTCGTTCCATCCAAAACTCTGCGCAGCGCCACTTGGTCCAGACGGTAATCTTTCCCTCTCGCCTGCTCCCGCGGAACGGCCGTTGATCTTGATACCTGCCGATGCTCCGCTGGCAGTGCCTGGCGCGGCAGACGGGCCGGCAACTTTGGGTTCGGGGACATACAAGCTCACACTGAGCAGGTCGCCGGTGATATACCCGTATTCCTCCAAGCTCTTCTCTTCCACCTTTTTCGATTTACTCTTGAGAGGAGCATCGCGATCGTCCAGATCCATATCTCCTTCTGCACTAGATTTGGCAGAAGCAAACATTTCTTTCCCAGTGAACGAGACTAGGTCTTTCGAGCGGTACAATCCGCGCTGAGACGCGTCGACGTAGATGTGTCTGAAGGAGAACCGGGCCAGGGGCGAACGATATGGCGCGGGGAACGTGGGCAATAGAAGGCGGATCAGTGATGATGGCGTCGATGATTTCCTGTGTCATTATTGATTATCAGCGTCCTTGGCTTGTTTAGCTAGCATGACCACTAGTAGTGCATTCATAGCTGTGCCTTGTGCCAGAATGGAGCGATGAAGAGCCACGAGAGATGGCACTCACCATCCGTACACCTGGAATTCGTCGCGGAGGGGGAAGTTTCCCTCGTCGAAGTCGACCAACGGTGTATGTCGTCCTTTACTTATGTAGATTCGGACGAGAAAAGGTGTCGTGTCCTACAGCGACGACAGGATACGTCAGCACATTATGACATCGACCACAAGTGTACATCAACGAGGCAGGAGGTGTTTCCGTGCTCGTAGGACGAGAGTACGGGGAGGAGGGGGTTGACGAGACTCACCTCGATGGCGACATTGCCTCGGCGGGCTACTGGTGACCTGCTTCTACTTGGAGAGCGGGAATGGCTCATTGATCTAGAACGAGAGCGGGCCATCTTGCGCGTCGAGAGTTAGTATTTTGCGAGATGATGAGCAAGAGCATGAGTGTAGTTGTATCAATGCATGCTGGACAAGTGATTCTCGCTCTCAGCTAATGATGATGCCGTAAGTGAGATGAGTGAATAGAGTACTGATTATGACAATGTGAATGTTCTGGTGGAGGTTGACAACGATCGTTCACCACCGACCTCATCAGAGTGACAGCTTGAGCTCGATAGCATAGCACGAACAGCGACAAAAGAAAGACTGTAGAACAATGACGACCCTCTTACCGCGCCTGTGCTCGCGTACTTCAGCCGCCCGGCCACTCGCCTTCGCATCAAGCGGGACCCACTATCGCGCATTCACATCGACCGTCCGCTCACAACTTCAAACAACATCATCGTCAAATCAGAGCCAAAGCCAAAATCACAATGAAGCGACCTCGTCGAAAGACCCGTCTCATCCGTATTTGCACTATCACAGGACCCCATCTTACTTGGCGCTATCGTTCCTCCCTCGGACGCCAATGAAGCGGTCGAAGACTGTTATTGGGTATCTACCAGTGAGCGATCCTACGCTGGAGGACTTTAGGGAAGAGCCTGGCTTTCTGTACGTCTCCCTCTCCCCTCCATCCCTCCATCCCTCTCCTTCTTTAGTCCTGTATGCGTCTCGCAGGAGTATGTTCTGATATTGATATGGATGTGATGGTGATAGAAAGCTACTGCATGATTCTATTCGCTCCGGGCTGGAATCGGGAAAAGCTATAAGTGTCGAGTTCGAAGCTGAGACCAGGCCTGGAGATGGGTACATCCACATAACGGGTGAGTACGTGTTCTCCATCACTCGACATTTCTTGCTCATATTACATTCATCGCCGAATAACGACTGACGAATACCTACGCATACGCAGACGAGCGCGCCGTGCCGCCTGCTGGGAGAATAGGGGAGACGGAAGACCTCATCGGGTCAGTATACGTCCAGGACGGCAAGGTGCGTCGCGTATACGTCGTAGTCATGGCGAAGCCTGATCAACAGCGGAATGCCAAGCTGACCTCGCGCCAATGCTGGAACAGGTCGTGCCGTCGACATACGACCCGTTCCCCACTTATCGCCTAGTGACGACCAACGGCGTATGTATCTTGCCCAAGGGATTGGATGAGCACCTCGTCTCTGTCTTAGAAAAGATCGACGCGGAGGAGCGGGCCAGTGCAGGTCAGGCGTGAGCGATGGTGTCCCCGTTCCCCGTTGGTCAATTAAGAAGTCAATGCGCGTAGCGACTGTAGTCGATTGTATCATAAGCATAGTTAATGAGTAGCTCAGAAAGGCAGTACCATAGAATAAGCGAAAGCAAGGCAGCCATGCATCCGGATACTGGCCCTCCTACGCTACCAGCAGATTGTATTGATCGTATGCTTATGCTTGATCGAGTAGTGGGATCAGTGAAAGCCGAGACTCTTGTTGACTGACTGACGGACCCCTCGAAAAAGAGGGTGCTTCAGGGATGTCCTCGGCGGGGATGCTCAAGGGGAAGATCCCGGTAGCTGTAGCCGAACATCAGATCAGTGAAAAATGAAAACAATTTTGGTGATGCTATGCTATGCTATGCTACAGCACAAGGAGTGTGGTGTATGCATGTCTGGCTCGGAGATGCAGTGGGGTATCGATCCAGCTTGCTCGTTCTTAGCATTGATCCATGTATTCACTTGGAATACTCGTGCGACTACCACAGTTCACTCACCGTCGCTGACACGAATACTGAGACTGAAATTGTCACACCAGGAGAAATCTGAAACGCGGCGCAGCGCTATCTTAGTCGAATCAAACAACGTAATTGCCTGCACTCAGAGATCATCACTTGTACTGGTCGCAACGTTTCTCCATCCGCTCGTATCATCGTCATCGTCATCGTCATCGTCACCGTCACCCACAACAGCTCTCACTTGATCCTCATCCTTCCTATCGCCCTCTCCCATCGATATCTGGTGACTGCACCGCCGCCAAGCATACCCCGCACCCGAACCCGGACCCGCACCGCCTCCACCGCACCGCTTCCATTTCTCACTTCCCACGTTGGACGCACTTGCACCTGCAATTGCAGTTCGGCCATTGCTCACGCGAGTACGAGTACTTCGCTCTCGATTTCATCGAGCTACCTTCCTTTATCCTGATTTGGCGCTGGACGAGTTTGAAGTTCCAACTCCGCCTTTTACTACTATCGTTGCCTGTTGCTTCGGTGGCAGCTAGCAATTGACGCCTTTTCGACAATATGTCTTCCGCTCATAACGCCCATTGCGGTAGTGGATGGCGGATACGGACTGCCACTGCATTATTCCTCATTGCTATGTGGGCTCACGTGCCATTGCACGTCTACGCACAAACGACCTCTGTGGCTAGTACATCTGCAACAAGTACGGCAGCCACGACAACAGCTGCCGTGTCAACATCAGCGGTCGTCTCCACATCCACCTCTTCCAGCCTAGCAGCTAGCACTTCCGTCGCGGTCTCTACCACCAGTACCAGCGCAACAAGCGCCACAAGCACCAGCACAACGAGTGCAGCGGCAACAACGACATATACGGGTACACCCTCGCTCGGCTTCTACGAGATGCAGACCGTGACCATGACGGCGTGTGCGTCTGCCTTGTAAGTTCAGTTTTCCTTTCCTCCACCCTTCTGAGTTGCATTAGCTGAAGACCTCCGCTGATGTCGGATTCTTCGTGTGTCGCAGTCTTGGCTGGGCACTGTATAATGAGGATCCATCTAAAGTCAATATCACCCTCTACGCCGTCAATGAGGGTGTCGACCAAAGTATCCCTGCGGCAAGCGCGACCACCTCTTCTTCGTCAGTGTCGACAACTTCGAAGGCTTCCACTACATCCACTACCTCTTCTACCACTGCCGCTACTTCCTCAGCCGCAGCCACCTCCGCCTCGACTTCTTCTGCAGTCACTACCACCACCACATCGTCCACGGCCGTCTCCACCACCGCCACCTCATCGCTCGTCGCGCGAGCGGGAAGCATGCCTCGTACTATCCTCGATATCAACATGACCCTCGTCACTCAATATGCCAATCACGGATGGTCGTTCAACCCCGTCAAGCTCCCCGAAGGACGATACTATCTCCTTGGCGTAGTCGAGGATGGGCACGGTACGACTGCGAAAAGCGCTGTCTTCAGCGTAGTCGAAGGCAACAATACAGCTTGCTTGGCTGCGTACGCGAGCGAGAGCAAGACTGCTACAGTTAAATCTACGAATACAGCTACCAAGTCTGCCACTGCTGGTGCTGGCAGTGGTTCCACCACAGATAGTTCTGGAGGCGGGATCAGTAAAGGTGCCATCGCAGGAATCGCTATTGGCGTCATACTTGGTCTAGCGGTCCTTGCTGCCCTTGCGTTCATCTGCTTACGGAGACGCCGACAAACACGCAATGAAGAGGACAGATGCACGTCGCAACCACCCATGTCAATGACACCCACAGGTCGCCATCACAAGATGCAAAGCGGGCCGACCAGTCCTAGCGAGTTTACGCATACACAGAGTCCAGGTTTCGGCCAAGCCAGCGGATCCAGACCAATCGCACTCGCCGCCACTAGTGCAGATGGCAGATATCGGAGCGATGCAGAAGAGGCCGGGAGCGTGGAAAGTCTCGTAGGGACGGCTGAAGACGGCACACCGATCGTGCTTGGACACAACGGGAACAATTCAGAGACGACTGATCCGTTCGCTACGCCCAGAATACCCGATGCGTACGGTGACCACACGACTATGGACTTTACGCCGACCGTCGTCCCTGCTCCAGCAGTCCTAGCACGACCTGCTGCATCAAGTGAACAGCGATCCCGCTCACAACCGCGGTATGACAGTGCGGGCGCGGGCAAACGACCTTCACCGCCCACATCAGGGAACACAACACCGCCTATCGGGCTGGGTTTCGGGACACCGGCAACGCCTGCGACGGCCGCGACGCAAGCGCCGGGGATGAGCCGGAATACCTCGTTGCGGAGAAAACCAGTCCCGAGCCTCGGTCTAGAATTACGGACGGAGTTGGCCAAGCAAGCTGGTCCCGGCGTAGGAGGAGAGGGCGGTGATCGAGATCGACGAACGAGCTACAGTCTCATGCCTGATCCGCCTGCAAGACTTGGCTAGGCAATTACGCAATCATGGGAATCACTTGAGGCAGACGGGATGTAGACGTAGCAAAGGACAATATCTGTATCCATATCTACTCATCTTTCTACGGGATTACGGGATCTTATCTGGGTTTACTTGTTCATATCGGTTATTTGCATAGATGCATCTTATGTCTAGTACAAGAGCAACTACTTGCAGTGGAAGCTTCTTCGATTTGGAAGACTTATAGAAGCATCTATGACGATATTGAGTGCTGCGATAGAGCGAGACTTATCCTGTCAATCTAAGCATTCTCCGCTCCATGAACGTACAGGTAGGCAACGATTGTGATGCAGGGCGCAGAATACATACTTCGCACTATGCCATGGTAATTAGTACAGGATCTATAGTACAAGATCTATAGTACAACAGTGCCTCTACACCTATTCGCAATGCTCTGCCATCCCATCTATTATAAGAGGTCGACGCATGTCGCGCTATCTCGTACCACTCTTCCGAGCGTTGCTCGAATCGTACCATGTTTTAGAGAGCTTGCCCGAGTCCTGGCCGATGGCGAACACTGCAAAGTGCGCAAGCAAGAAAACAAGCGAGTTCAGCCGGTCAGCTCCCAATTCCACTGATCTATACGGGATTCAAGAGGAATGAAGTGTGCAGATGACAGGATAGACTTGAACAAGGAAGAAGAGAGAGGTCGACTCACATTCCCTCTCATCGCCTTCCATCCCATCTCTAAATGATTCTCCGGCCCCACCAGACGTTTCGGGCAACGTATGATCTGCCGAAGCGCTGTGTGCGGACAGATCCTGTAATTGCGGGAGACGGTTCGTGAATGCCTATTTGAGTTACGGGGTCAGCGTTATGACTCCATCTTTGTCGGTCTTCAAGCGAGGGAAGGACGAGCCGGCGCTCACTCTGAGAAGCATGTTCAGTAATTCTGCCTGCGGGTCGTCGTCGAGTCTACGGGTTCATCGGTGATTAGCCAACGATTATGATTGCTCGTACGAAACGGGCCCGCTCCGCAGCATGCCGTGAGACGTGAGATTGACTCACACCTCCGCGATCTTCTTGCCCCAGCGATACCACCATCCGTTCGCGCCTACCAATGACGAGAGCTTGACGCTTGACGCCGACGCTTTGAGGGCTGATCGGACTCGCGTTGAGTAGGGGGGCGGTAATGGGAACGTTGTGAATTCGCTGTCATCATAAACAAAAGCGGTGACAATGTCAGTGTTGCACATACATGCGAGGTGGCAGGTGGAGAGTGATGGATGTGAAGGTGACTCGAGGATAATTCGGTGTTCGGTGTGCGGTGTGTCGCGATGAGATGAGACTCACTTGAGGCTGAGCGTCTGTGCGAGCCAGAATGGGAGCTCGATCTTAGCATGTTGGTGGATCTGAAATAGACACGGAATATGTTCAGTACGACGCGCCAGCGGGCCGTTTTTTGCGCGGAGACCGAAGATGACACTCACATCATTCTCTGTGCCGCCTTCCAAATATCCGAGTCCAGGTACATCGAGGGTGAAGGTACATGATAATTTCTGCGACGACCTTCGTCAGTGACAAATCGAGCCGGTCTGCCATCTCGCCCAGTCAAATACAACAGGAATCCGAGACCAAGAGAGGGTAGTAGCCCCGAGTCTGAGGACAGCTTGTGGTCCACTAAGCCAGAAAAGAGAGGAGAGGGAGAAGAGAAGAGAGTGGACAAGCGACTGACGTGATTATCGGCCAGAATTGAATTTAGCGAGAAATAGTCGTCCTCCATTGTCAATCTGATTGTCTCCTTATCGTTGGCCCGTGGGATTTGTAGGATACGTCGCCGTTTTGATGTAGCTCACGAGCACAGTATGGCAAATGTCAATGAAGTCAAGCGCGAAAAAGCAACATTGTCAACGACATTGCCATTCATGTTTAGCCATAACGCGTCGCGTATGACTACTACGAGTAATTTGATCCCGTCCCATATATGAATGGCGGATCATTACGGTGCAGCGACTCCCTTCACTTCTTATGCATGCATGCAATTCTAACTTTTAGGCATATGATCTACTTCCTCTCAAGACTGTAGTTGACCCGCCTGAGGCCCATGCCCAAGATGAACAAGCTTGCTACGAGCGACGCGATCGTGAGGGGTTTTTGTAATTGCGCGGAGAGGGGGTACGAGTATGTCACCTGGGAAAGCAATTGGGATGTCAGCATGACCAAACCTAGTCAAGGACATGCAGTGCAATCGCAGCGTGCCAATGAGAAGTATTTGACTGCAAATACTCACATAAATGTTCTGCGCGTGCTGTTCGGTGACTCCGGCCTTCTTCAAGGTCACGGCGTATCGACCCGTGGTGTCGAGGTACGTCTTGTGCGTCGAGTGGGCGATACTGTCGACGGGGAAGGGTGTGACCACTTGGACATCGCTGAGGTGATTTGTATTAGCCTTGCCAACTTATCGCGGGACTACGAGTCAGCTCACCTCGCTCCTTCAGGAAGGATGATGGTAATCTCGGCATCTTCGACGACAATGTCTTTCAAGCTGGTCAAAAACGGCACCGCGAGGACTTTCCTCCCGGAGCCCTGCTCGACCTTAAGGACGTCTCCAAGAGGCATATCCCATCCAACGGTGAAGGTATAGTTCCATCCTCCCAGAACAGGGTATCGGGGGCGGAGTTCAAGGTTTCCGTCGACTGTTCGTGGGGAAGTACGGACTTTCGATGATTTGGCAGCTTGGGCGGGGGTCGAGCCTTGGCGGAAATGCGAAGTGGAGACGTTGCCGATGACGTCGTAATAGTATACCGAGTGTGCTGTGGGCGGGAGCTTGAGTGTGAACTCGGAAAGGACCTGAGGGGGTGTACCAGAGTGGAAGCGCGATTGTTGGTGATACAACCGAGAGAAGTGACCCTTCAGCCTAATACATCCCTTATCAGCACGACCATCCTTCGAGCAGATCTTGCATCGGGCGTCGCTACTCACTTGGCACCGTTGTTGACGAGGGCGATCTCGTCCTGAATATTGAGGTTGGCTCCCCAATGACTGACTTCTGCACTGCGCTTCAAGGACCTGTAGCCGAGCACGGGCTCCTTGACTTCGTAGTGGACCGAGAAGGGCTGTTTCTTCACTTCATCTTTTCCGAGTATTGCGGGCAGAGAGTGGAAAGGGCCAAGAGTGAGCGTACCGCCTGACTTGGTCACTGTTGAGTCGCGCGTGTAGGTCGTGGGGACTTTATCATACGCGAGGATCACAGGGTGAGGTGCACTGATACAATCTCTTTAGCGGTGATTGGGTTACAAAAAAGGGATGCGGAGTGACCTACCGTATCTTCACGCGCTCCACGTCGGTGGGGTACCAGCTGTCGACGTAAGTCGAGTTGGTGTTCCAGATGAGATACTGTGCTTCGCGCTGCTCGATCTCCGCCGGCAGAGGTGTGCTGGCGCGCGCGACGACTTGAACAAGAGAGAGAGTGACGGTGTCGTCTTTCTTGCTCTTGCCCAATGGAACAGATACTGTAGCAGGGCTATCGTCTCGGTCAGCTTTTTTTGCGCGCCATGTAGTACATGCTTGACAGCGAAGCTGAGTGTGAAGTATCAAAACAAGACAACGACTCACGAGGAATCAAGCACAGTCAAGCCTTCGACCGCTTTACCGCCGATAGAGACTTCCCACCAAGCGGGCTCATCCTCGCCTTCACCAGCTAAAGCCAAGTGGTACTCGCCAGGACCATCCGCGGTCAACTTAACATTGTACTGCGTGGTGATGTGCGTCGTGGCTCCGCCCAGCTCGACCGTTCGAGCAATGGCCGTATTGATATACGTCTGCGGGGGCGCGGCTGCGATCGCTTGCGTCGAGCTCAGAAGGCATGCGCAGAAGAGCGAGAGTGCCGCTATAGGGGACCGCATCGCGAGTGATTTTGGAGTAGTGCCTTGATTGTTGGTTAGCCTTTCGTCGAGGTCGAGCGTAGGATGTACAAGATCACAGGTGCAGCGTAGGAAGCGACGCCAGCGCGACGACGAGAACGACGAACAAGTTGCCCCGCAGTCCGCAACAGCATCCTTATCACTCGGCATCAAAAACAACAAGTGCGGAATATCCACGTCACTGCACCTTTGCTTCACTTCCTATTACATTTCGCATCCCAAATTGTTGTCGTCCGTCTCTCAACATCATCTCTCTATTTCCTCGTAAAAGCTAGTCCTCGACAAACGACCGTATGCAACACTTCAGCCGGTATGCAACGACTCGCAGCATGCGCGCCGGTCGTACTCATCTCCCGTACTCTCGCTTACCATTCGTCTTACTTGGGCATGTAAAATAGCTCTAATCCTCTTCACTTCCTTCTCCTAATTCCCTACTCCCCTCGCTGCCAGATCTGCAAAGCAGACGCGCAGACCGCATCACATGTGTACACTGTTCCCTACGTCTCCCAGGGGAACAGTGAAGAATATGGATGCTACACTGAGAAACACTAGTTTGCGCTTGATCGTCCCTCCAAACGTCCGCGTTTGGGGTATCGTGCTCTTTTTCGTACCGTTCTTCATTGGGCTTATCTCGTCGAAGGGGCCAAGAGGTCAAATGCACATTCCCACCAATTCTCCCACTTCTACTTCAGACCGTCATTGTAGCTTGACGCACTTATGTATCTGCATCGACGTCAATGCATTCACTATGTCTACATATGACCCAAACCTCTTGACGGCAAGTCCACCATTTAAGCAGCAGGCGTTTGTGCGCCAGGCTGACCCCCTGCTGCCTGCCCTTGTTGTCCATACTGCGATGCCTGCCAAGCTTGGACTGTTCGTATAATGAATCAGCATTCTGCGCCCATATACGTGACAAATGATCTTACATTGAGGGTCATTGACATCGTATCCATACGCTGCCCAGTATGCCGCGTATTGTGCCCACGCGTCCGAGCCCTCTGCAGGAGTCGCACCGCCAGCTGCCGGGGTAGCTGCAGGTTGTGATGCTGGGGTACCAGTTGCTCCGGCCTGTGCCTGCTGCTGTGCGACTGTCAGCGGGTATCGCAAAGGGTAAACTTGAAACAGCACTCACTGCGTAGTATGCCGCGTACGCATCCTGTCCTTGACCCTGTTGTTGAGTCGAATAAGTCCCATAACCTGGTTGGTAGACACCGCCTTGTCCACCGTGACCATGGCCCATAGATTCCCGTGCTTTCTGCCATTCGCCACGGAGCACCTCGAGCAGGTCCTCACATAGAACTTTTGCTCGTTCCACCTGGTCCACGTTTGGTGCGCTAGTATGGAGGATACGTTGGATATTGAGCTGTATCCTGTATCATTCTGCGGTATGTGGGCATGACTGGACTCACGCAATGTTGATATGCAGCGGCTCGTCCGATTCTCTCCCGGTGTCATTCTCCATGAAACCTGATCCCATGCCCTTGATCTGCACCCGCGCTCCCGTCTCCGCCTGGATATACTTGACGAACATGCCCTGCAAGTGCGTCAGCTTGTTGATTACCTAGATATGATGATCAAAGATGAACGTACGCCCGGTCCGACCGTCTTCGCTCTAACGTTAAAGTTTCTCATGCTCTCAAGTCCGATGAATATCTTCTCCTCGGGCCACTTCTGTCTTCCGCCCGTCTGCACACCGGCAGGAGGCGGGAGACCCATCGCCCTATTCCTAGCGACCAGCGTTCTGTCGTCGATCAGAGGTCCCAGTTCTTGGTCAATAAGAGCATTGACTTTGTCCACTGCTGCGTCCAATATGGACTGCGACGTAGCGACGATGTGGATGTACAAGGGCGCTTCGCCTGCGGGCATCTTGGTTCGGTCCGGGACCCAAACTCCTTTGGTGGTCATCGAACAACCGGTCTCCTCCTCAATCTGCATACAGGCTGTCAGCATGGCGCATTGCATTCGTATCATCACAAATGATGAAGGGGATGAGGCATGATTGTGGTTCACTACACTGACCTGCTTCTGCGTTGATCCCTTTGTCAATACATATCGATTTCTCAGATCGTTAATCTCGATATCCTTCACGAAATCTCCTTCATCCTTCTCCCTCTTAATCAGCGCGCCTGCTCCACCGGCCGAGTCGCCCGCTGGGCCTCCGGCTCCTCCAGGTCTGAGAGAAGCAGCGATCTTAGCGGCAATAGCAGCTGCTCGGGCCGCGGCGTCAGAAGCGCCGTTGTCCCCTCCTGGAGGTGGCGGGGGCGGTGCGCCGGACGTCGAGGGGTCGTCCCATCTTGATCTCCTGTCAGACTCCATCGTGTCGTCTATCGTTTGTTGTACGAGAAGTTGTATTTTGTAGAAGAATGAATACCAGAACAGTGCTTCAATACTGTCATCAAGTGCAAAGAAGTGTGCTTGCCACCACAAAACGACTAGTCAGTAAATATCCTATGTTTGCCACCCATATAAACCCGGCTTACCGTACTACTCGAGTTCACTCGCGCACCATAAAGACTGTGATTGCATTTGCCATTCAGTTCATTCACTGTCTTCTTCATCTTCATTCACGCAGCGGGCTATGCCAAAGCAGCGAATGCAATCATCTTGCTATTCCTCACGCCTACAAAGAACGAAGGGCGTATCGCTAGGCATTGAAGTCGTCGACCAGAGCTACTACTGATACACCTCTTTCGATAAGAAAGAAACGACCCCAAACGTCATACTGAATGGGCGGGAGATAGCGATTCTATTCGTTTGCGAACGTATGAATGCGCGAATCCGTGAATGAGAGCAATCGTTTCGTTTCTTTGGGGAACCAAAACTCTCTTGGTACACTCAAGAGTTGGTGATTGGGGTGACATGCATATACGCTGATCCGGTCCTCATTCATCGCCCGTTTGTGATCACTCCCTCCTTCCCACGCTCTCACGTTCTCGCGTCCTCGCTCAAATATCGAGTACGAACAGCGATCGCTGCTTCACTCACTGATATCCCTACTATCATTCCCTCTTTCAGTCCAATACCATGCTTCGTATGCTACATGGACGTCCAAAGCCCGCATCGCTACCTGCACCGATAACTCCTGAACGCTACATCCCGCCCGAGTGGCTCGTTAACGGGGCCATGGGCAAGTCGGACAAGGACCCATCGCGCAAATACAAACACAGCGCCAGCTCGACTGCCGTTTGCGCCAACGACACTTGGAGCGGAAATATAGCTGATATCACGACCTCGAGGTGAGTCCTTCGATCATTCAAATGTGATCCCGCAGAATACGCATGAAGAGTATCCGCTCACACTTCTCGTTTGAAGTCGCGCGAACCACCCCGGTGGCTCCAGTGACTCCAATGGGACCGTGCGACTGCACTCCGGAAGGTTCGTTCCTCGCCAAGAGGACCATCGATTCAACGATAGCCGTTTGCCTGAGACACCACCATCACAATCACAGTCACCATCGACCAGTCTCTGCGCGACCGAAGAACACCGGTCCTCGAGCGGGCCTGGGTCATCCATAACTCTCTTCAGCGCCGATATGAGCGCTCGATCCGATACCTCCACTCGTCCGCATAGGACTTCTGATTCGGACGTGATCTACTTCAAAGACAAAAGTCGTCATACCCCCAGAACTCTTAGGACCGACTCCTCCGCCTCTGCCCCAGACAAACCAGGCAAATGGGATCCCTCGGTCTCAGCCATAAGTCGACGCGCACCCACAAGACCTCGCGACCAGCTTGATCCCCACGAGACCGATGTCGCTGCGTCGACGGACTGTCCTGTTTACCTTCAACGCGAAGTGGAGAACTGGCCCAAAGCCCACCGCGTTGCGCAATATTACTTTGCCAAGAAGACGAGTGATTCCAGCATTCATGTGGATATGGCCAAAGTAAACGATTTACTTAGGCGGACTTCGTTGATAGCCAAAGCGGACGAGGTGACCCTGGACGAAATCGTGAACTCGGAGGATTGGCCCGAGGAGCAAGCGGCGGCTCTGGCGAAGTTTGCATTGGCCAAGCCGTATACCGGGCTCAGTCGTTCATCCAGTACCCGTCCGCGGAAAGTGCGCGTGGACGAGATGGACTCAGGCCGGACAAGCCGCGCGTCTCATGTCGAGGAGGGTCGCAGGCAAGTGGCTGATAAGAGGCATCGTATCGAGCGCGAAGTGCAGCGGGAGTTGAAGGAGGTCCTGGAGCAAGAAGAATTGCAGTACGATGCGGGAGAGGATGACGCTAGACCACACGATACGTCGGCCGCGTTACCAAGATACAGCAATTCAGCGTGGTCCCTGGCACCGAGCGAGTCGCCCACCCAAAGGAGTGCATCATCGTCGTCGTATCAGCTGTCAGAGGAATGGGGTCCCGAATCCTCTTCACTCTCGCGCGGCGCCGCTCATCGACGAATGCAATCCAACTGGACGCCGGATACCTCCGAGGCTAATTCCTCTCAAGCGAGCTCATCCGATCTTAGAGCGTTGAATTACGAGGACGAAGTACATGAACCGTTAGTGTACTTCCTGCGCCATGGGGCTAGCGGGCGGCCCAACGAACTCCGCTGGAGGAGAACAAGTAAGACGGATACTTTCTTCGGCGATGGCGAAAGCTATCATACGGCGCCTAGCTGGTTATCCGATCGCAGATCCTCCATGACACGGAGTACTCGCAGCAGCGGACTACTCTTCGCACCGCACTACGACCGTCGCTGTCGCAAGCAGAACGGCAGCGTTCGACAGCGCTTGGAGTCTATGGTGGACGGACTAGATCTACCGATCGGAGGGATTGACGAGATGGTGGATACGGTCGACTCGACTGCGCAAAGACCTGAGGCCAAAGTCCTGTTGTGGGTTGATGGCGATAATATGAAGGTTTTTGCGCAGTATGATGAGAAGAGCGAGGGGTGGGACGCGTGGAGGGAGATTTGAGCTGCTTTCGCGAGGTTCTTGTACTCGAAGATACTGTGTGACTTATTGGTATCCTTGACGAAAATGAGAATCAAAACGATATGCATATAGTCACCTGCTCCAGCGCTCGTGCGAAGCGACCTACCTCATTGACAGTACTCGTGGCTATCCTTTAACTCTAAATTCTTCTCGGACGGCCAACTCGGCGCGTCATTGCTCTCGTCGTGTATGCAGATCCATTGATCCCACTTCCTTTCCGCACGACGTGATCCACACGACCTTCCCTTCTGCACTGTGTTATCGGATTGCAGTACTGTGGGGTATTGCTTCGCCGTTGCATCCTCCT
Source organism: Cryptococcus sp. GC_Crypt_3 (assembly GCA_026538395.1). Lineage (NCBI taxonomy): Eukaryota > Fungi > Basidiomycota > Tremellomycetes > Tremellales > Cryptococcaceae > Cryptococcus > Cryptococcus sp. GC_Crypt_3. The sequence continues at coordinate 67,448 of JALPCB010000095.1, forward strand.
GGTTACCCAGCGTATACATAAAATGCCTCAATTCATGTCTATTTTCGCCACTAAACCAGTTGTTCTCATATTGTCTGTCCCCCTTTCCGTACAAAACACAACAACACCATCAGCCAAAGTCCATTCCCACAAGTATGTCAAGTAGCAGAAGAAGCATCCCAGGTGAATTCCTGGACAGCGATTACGACGACGACGATTGGTCTTGGTCGTTTCGACCGGGAGATGACAGTGACTACCGAGGGTCGGCTCGAGGGAGCGGAAGCGATTCGGGGAGTAACTCGCACCGGCGTCGTGGCCGCCGTCTTTGGCGTAGATCTGCCCGGAGACGAAGTAGTAGCGGCTCGGATTCAGGCTTGGAGTCAGACCGGTATCGGTGAGTACTCGCTAATTGCAACACTGCATGGTACTGCCTGATGAGTGCAGCAACGCCTTCGTTCGCTGACAACCAATACTCTGGCTTTCGGGCAGATCCAACCCGAGACATACCTTCGACACGTTTCTCAACTCGAGTCAACTTCCTGATGGAAAACCCCGCATACCCAACAAATTGAGGAAGCAAAGCCTCTCACGGCGTTCATCCTCCCAATCCGCGGGTTCAGGGGACGACGGGCTTTCAGATGGCAATTCGGCGAGAGGTCGAGCGCGCGCAGTCCCGGTGGGACGTGGCGGGACTTCGTACATGAGTGGCGCTCGTGATGGTGGTGCAGATACTCGAGCCCAGACTAGCGGAGGTGCCACAAGGGCTACTGCCTCGAGCAACAATGCAATTCCTAGCAGACTCGTGCCGGAGACGACTGCGCCGACTGCGGATCCGACTGCATCCGCCCAAAGACCCTCTTCCATCTTCGACAAGGCCAGGAAGGTGTTCACAACCAGCGATGCTTCCGGCACGGCGCCAGCGACTGCTGCGTATCGCCCGACTATCTCGCAAACATCAGCGGCCAGTGCCACTACCGCCTCATCGGCCGCGGCACAGGTGCCACCGATACCACCGGGGTCAACCTCAAAGGGTATCGGGGGTCCTATGGGCACGGCCTCTGCCCCAACACACTACTTGGGGCCTAAGCGTAGTGCTACGAAAAAGCCTAAACGAGGTGCCGTCTGGGACACTATCCCAGATGCCTCGCTGTGTGCGCTTGGCAAGAAATCGATGCTGAAGAAACAAGAGCGGCAGATGGCAGACTGTGAGTCCTGCCTCTCCTTGTTGGACTATGGAGCAAACGCGATTGAGCTGACCACATCTCGTCGCCATTCAGGGAGATCAAGGATGAGTTCAGCGGGCGGTATGTCTGTCTCACTTGCTGTGTGCGGCAAAGAGTGGATCAGACTGACCACCGTTTAATTTACAGGATACGGGTTCCCGTCGAGTCAATTCGGAGCTACTCAGCAGCCCGGCTCCACGATTGGTGGGATGCCGATCACGCCCGAGTTGTTGAACGCTTTTCGAAATGGCCAAAGCGCATATGGCCAGTCAACGGGTTTCCCTAGACAAGCGCAAATGCCGTTTGGAGCTGGAGGCGGAGCATCAGCGAATCCCGCCACGCTCGAATCTCTGCTCGCCCAGATGGGAGCAGCCGGACAATCGACAGGTGCCCGACCGCAATACTCAACTGCTCCGTCATCTGCGGGAAGAAGACAGTTCGACCCAGCTACGCTTGCTGCTCTGCGACGTCAATCTGGACAGCAGAGCGCAAGGGCCGGGATGGGATTTCCAGGCCGAGTGCAATTCGCCGGAGCCTGATGGCGACCTCTTCTCACAAGACGAACTGTTTTCGACTGGGCCAGCTCAGACGTCCTGGCTGTCAGGGTACAACTACCGTAGGAACTCGTGCGATCCACTGGGTTTCATGATCAGACGACGTCGTATAACAATTTGGACATAGCAGACATCGGGGCATCTTTCCAGAATCGTTAGACAGTCGTGCACTCAGCTCTGATTTCAGGTAGTGCCACATGACCTACAATATGACATCCTTTGACTTCGATGATACATTTTCTGACGCCCACCTTTGTAGTCTGCATGTCACCTCGAACGTGCTCGATCTGAATGTTGTCTGACAGTCAACCTCACGTTTGTTGTTCTTCCACAGTCCAAGCCCATTCGCCACCGGTCAATCTTCGTTCCTACATACACATATCCATACCCCATATTCCAGACATACAGACAACCACGAACATCCCCCTACTCACACCTATTAATTGTGCACGCAACATTCTTAACACTCCGTCTCAAGCAGCTGGAACAGAATGCGGAGTCGGAGATCTTCTTCGTCATCCAGTAATGACAATCATCCCGGGATTGGGAGTGTGTTACGCTCAATGGCGAGCGACGAGATCCGTGAACGCCTTACACGCTACCTCACTGAGCATCTCAATTCTCGCTCCAAGCCCGGTGCTTCATCTGGCGTTGGAAAGCGAGTCCGCGAGATCGGCGTTGACCTAGTGGAAAATGCGGCGTATAAGTACCTGGATGACCACTTCCGCTCGCACCCTCCAGATACTGGGGCGGCTGGTCCGGACACCGGCGCTAGCTCCGCAGCAGGGGTCGGCGTAGCTGTCGCGAAGAATTTGGTGGATAAGTTGATGGAGCATCTCACCAATGGATCTTCCCGCCACTGCGCCCGCGATCGGTGAGTGACATGCCATTGGAAGCAATGGCATATATCGTATACTGATGACAAGTGGCATTCTGCCACAACGATGTTCAGAGGACATCGTCGACGCCCTCAACACGCTCGATCTCGATCATCAAGTGTCGAATCAGATAGGTCTAGATCTCGATCTCGGTCTTGCAGTCGGTCCCCAAGCCCTGGTCCCACACGTGGACGAGGTACGCGCAGGAGTCACACTCCATTTCCAGGTTATGGAGCGCCTTCCGTCTCGGATGTGGAAGACTCCGAGTCCGAGTCCGAGTCCGAGTCTGGAAGCCAAGTGGACGGAATGGAGTTCCACGATGCGCACGATTTCCCCCGCGAAGACACGCGGAGCGGTACTGAGGCCTCTACCGGGTCGGGCTGGGTGCGGGG